>PVKM010009676.1:0-36394 GCA_004027735.1 Carollia perspicillata | reverse complement strand
GATATCCCATGTTATGACTTGGTAAGGCATTTGCAAAGAAAGTCATTATTACATGGGATGTTTTTGCTTTTTGTTTTATAATTTTTTCTTATTATTTTTATTGGGGTATAATTGACACACATTATATTAGTTTCAGATGCACAAATATAATGATTCAATATTTATTTATTTATTTATTTATTTATTTATTTGTCTTTTTTTTACACTTACATTTTTTTTTATTTTAGTTGTTGTTCAAGTACAGTTTTCTGTCTTTTACTCCCATCCAAGCCCACCACCCTAGTGCTCCCCACCTCCCTCCCACTTCCACCCCTCTTAGTTTATGTCCATGTGTCCTTTATATATATATATTTTTAAATAACAGTTTACACCCTGGCTGGTGTGGCTCAGTGGATTGAACATCAGCTTGTGAACCGAAAGTTCACTGGTTTGATTCCCAGTCAGGTCACATGCCTGGGTTGTGGGCCAGGTCCCCAGTTGGGGGTATGTGAGAGGCAACCATAGGATGTTTCTTTCCCACTCCCTTCCCCCTCTCTAAATATGAAATAAATAGAATTTTAAAAAAATTAAAAATAAAATTACAGCTTACATTTAATATTATATTATAGTAGATTCTAGACTACAGCATAGTATTTATACAATTACCTACTTTACAAAGTGTTACCCCAATATTTCCAATACTACCTGGTACCATGCATGGTTATTATAATATAATTGACTATATTCCTGTGACTATTTTTGTACAAAATGTCTAAAATCTTTTTGTTTTCTTTTTCTTATTAATAATTATCTAAATACCAATGGTAACAAAATGAAAAAATATGTAATTCCCATCCTCCTAAGAGTGAGCTGGTGATTGAGACTTAGTGATTTTCTTCCAAAGAATAAACAATAGAAAGGGGAAAATAGTAACTTTCTGAGGATAAACCTGGCAAATGTTACCTTAGCCAAGTGATCAATACAAATAAGCCACATTGATATCGTGTACCTCCTAGTATGAGGTAAAAAAGGTGGGGATTCACATCTATGGTATTCTTCCTCAAAATCCACAAGCATGGTCTAATTATGAGAAAACATTTTGGGGAGGAAGCCAAAATGAGAGACATATAAAATATGGCCAGGGCTTTTGAAAAGTATCAAAGTTATAAAAAATGACTGCTGTATGAGCAAATGTCATAGATTAGAGGAGGCAAAAGAGACACAATGACTAAATGCAATGTTTTATTCTATACTGGACCTTGGCTGATAAAAAAATTAGTGGGGAAACTACTTAATGGTGAAATCTAAGTAATTTTTTAAATTCAGTTATCAGTGTTGTGCCAATGCAAATTTCTCAGTTTTAATAAGTGTACCATGGTTATATGTTATACAGGGAAGCTAAGGGAAGGGTAAATGTGTACTAAATTCTTCTGGTAACTTAAAATCACTTAACGAAAAGTTTTCAATAATTACGACATTGGTAAGTATTATTTTAACAAAAGAGCAGGGTGCTTTTGAGAACACATACGAAAAAACATCTACGGCAGAGGTTGGCAAATTATATAGTCTGCTATATACAAACTCTGCCCTGGCCTTTTGTGAGATGACCTGAGAGCTAAGGATACTTTTAACATTTTAAAGGGTTGTAAACACAACAAAACAACAAGAAAAAAGAGTATGTGACAGAAGTCTTACACAGTGTAAAAAACTAAAATACCACCTATTGGCCCTTTGCAGAAAATTGTTGCTACCCCATGGTTGAGAGAATCCTGAAATAACTCTCGGGAGGAGCGACTTTTAAACTAAAAACTGACAAGTCAAAAGAAGTCAGCCTGAGGAAGCATGATATGAATAGGAGAGAAGGGTAAGATGCTAAAGTGCAAGGCAACATTCCAGGTCAAAGAAAGGCATGAGAGGAGGCAGAAAAAAAACAATGTGAGATTATGGCTTGTTTAAAAACTAGGAGTAGAAATAATGGCCATGTTCCTGGAGTGCTTGATGGGCATGGGAGGAGTCGATGCCGGTAAGATGAACAAAGGCTGCAGCCTCAAGGCCCCGCATGCCACACGAATGTATTTAGACTTTATTTGAAGTGGTCGGATGGCTACAAATTGGCCAGTGACATGAGCTGCTGTGTATTTGTGAAACAGTTCTCTCTGGCTTAAATGTGATGAGAGAAATCAAGGAGGAAGAAATTCGGACACTGACACATTATTTAGGCTTTTGTCAGGTTTTATTTAGAAAAGAGTAATATTGCTAAGTGAAATAAACCAGGCAGTGAAAGATAAATACCATATGATCTCACCTATAACAAAAACCTAATGAACAAAAGAAACAAATGAACAAAACAGAATCAGAAGCATGGAAACAAAGAACAGACTGACAGCGACCAGAGGGGAGGTAGAAAGGCATGAGGGAGGGAAGAAGGGGAAGGGTCTAGTTGAGGAACACGTATAAACGACCCAAGGACATGGAAAAGAGGATGGGGACTGACTGAGGGAGCGGGTCTGGACAAGGCAAGGGAGAGCAGTGGGGGAAAATTTGGACAACTATAATAGAACACCAATTAAAAAAAGAATAATGTTGGCTTGTTCTGAGATAATGACCACAAGATAAAGGAAACTGAAGGAATTTGAATTGGTTTTATAAGGCAGAATGCGCAGCACAGAGTATATAGCACATAGATAGCACATGGGTAGAATGTAGACAGAAAGGGAGGGAGATGTCAAAAATGACAGCACGTGTGAGTGTTACCAAGATTACAAATAGATGTGGGGGAGCAGGTTTTGGAGAAAAGAATGTGACGTGGTTCTGAAGTAACCAGTACTGATAAACAGTCTGTATCCCAAGGTGTAGGTTTCCAGTTGTTTGGGCAATGAAGCTTCACTTGAAAAGCTGGCTACCAAACTAATGAAGTCATAAAACCTAAAATATCCTGTAACTGTAAGGACTACTTAGTCAAATCTCTAATCCTGGCTTAAACGAGTTGTACAAACTTTTCTCCCAGAGAGCCATCCTTCTGATCAGAAATGTAACTTCTCACCCTTGCCCCAAACGAACAAAATGCTCTCTGGAAACAGTGTGCGAGAAGTGAAAGCGCAACAGGGTGGAAAATCTAATAAGCAGTGGATTCCTAATAGATCTATTGTCCTAAAACTCAGCTGCAGACAAGAATGATAGAAAGCGGGCTGCCTGTTGGCAGTGCCCCTATGCTCACCCTAAAATCTGGCTACTTCAAGGCAGGAGCACTGGCAGCTGCTGCAGGAGGAGGCACACTACCTGCTTCGCTGTTCTGCTTTTGCCTGCATCTGAGTGCTCGTTTTAGATACAGTTAATGGCTATTTCCCAAGGTAGCTGTTCCAGGGTCCTTCCTTTATTACTCTGGGCAACTGTTCACCTCTAAACTGAAACTGCCAGTCAAGAATTTATTGAAAAGTAAAGGAGAGGTGTCAGTTTAGTTTAACTTCACAGTTTATTTAGTTATGTTGTTCAATCTTTCAAAATAAAATATGGTATATTCTTTGTAAGGGATATCCATAGCTATTTTTTTAAGTAAGAGATTCCTGCCACTCTAACTAAATTAGGATATTCTCAAACATATGCAATTTTAAATTATTTTTGGTTTAGATCTCTTTCTTAAACTATTGCATGAAAAAGAAATGGTTTATTTAACTCAACAGAGAAACTTTGAAAAATCACACTCTTTGGCATTAAAAATCATAAACAAGTTGTTACCACTCACTTAGTGACTTTGATCCTGAGGATTAAAGTTCAATGGCACAGGACTCAATAGATAAGGAAAAAATAACTAGGAAACTAGTGAGAGCTGGTCTTTCAAACTTAAATTAAAAAAAAACACACTAAACTTTTTTGCATATGGTAATTTGCATATGAACTGGTATTTTAAAAATATCTTTTACTAAGGTGTAAGTAGAAAATGTGAAAGGTTTCTTAATTTACCTTGGTAATTTAATTTGCAAAGACAGTCTGTATTGGATTCAGTTTCCTTGGATCTTCATGCTTCAAAGCACATTGTGTGTGTATGTGTATGTGTATGTGTGAGAGTGTGTGCTAACATGCCAGCACAATCCAAAGCTTACGTGTATGTCATTGTTATCTATAAAAATGAAGACAAGACGATGCTTTTTTAAAATGCCTAGGAAATCTAAGTAGGCAGTAAAATGGATTCTTTGGGAAGCCAAGAGTAACTGAAAAAAAAATGTCTAACTTTTGCAGGAAATTTTCCTACAATGTCTAAGGCCATGGAGGCCAAGAGAAGCTTCTCTATAGTGAAATCACTTATCAAACTCAGATCTTGCAAATTCTCAGTATCATCATTTTGAATATTAATCACTCTTCACCTACAGTTGGAAATGTGACGAGAAAGGTTGTAGAATATTGTTCTTATTGAGTCAAGAATATTTCTGACCAACTCCCCAATCTGGATTAATTCTGATTCAATGTTGTTGATATTATCAAACATCTACTATTTTCTAAAATGTCTGTCACAGAGAAAATATAAGGTATCTTGGAGAATTTTACAGATCCAGACATATTTTGATAGTTTCATTTGCTTATATAATAATTTATGACATATTTAACCACTTGAAACCATAGGAGAAAATAAAGCATTAAAAAGAATGACATATTTCTGATATATAGAAACTGGGCCATTTTGGAGCTTTGATGCTAATGGAAGGAAATGTGCTTGATATTTCTCACAAACTTTTGAGAAAAAATTTTACATAAAAAGTATACTATGATCCAGTGACCAGATACTGTAGATAATAAAATGATTCTTATCAACTGGCACCTCAGAAATAAAATTCTGGTCACATATTCACAAATAAACTTAAGAGGAAATTAAATGAGAACTATCTAAAATGCATTGTAAAAACACAAAGACCTTTTGCAAGATTCTACATTTCCTTCCTTCCTTCCATCCTTCCTTCTTTCCTTTTTTTAAATTATAAGAGAGCAGAAGAAATACAAATAACCAAAAAGTGCAAGACTGTAACAAAAATATAAAAAGAGCCTCAGGAAGATCTGAGTTCAAAATCAGCTGTGGCTTGTGACAGTATTGGATATGGAAGGTGCTTCTTCAGGCAATGTTTGCAGAGGAGGGTACATGGGGAAGGGAGGGTCTGTTTAAAGTAGGTGCTATTTTATAACAGAAGTCAAAGAGAAAGTTTACCCTACTCTAATTTTTCTTTTATTTCCATCATCAAGTAGAAAGCTCTTCAAACTTAAGAGTGGGATAAGTATAGAAAATAGAGAATTAAATGCTTAAATTTGGTATCACATGGTTCAATGCCTGTAGGCACCAGAAAGATAACATGAATTATGAAGACATGCAGGCTTAAAAAATGCATAGAATGTGGAACTATAGAGAACTGAAGAGCACATGTGTATCCAAAGGGATTTATGTTTCATTACAAAAAATAAAAGTACATTTTGTGGCAAAAATGCTGACCAGCAACTAATTATTTTTCTTCTTTTTTTAAATAAAACTCCTAGAAATACTAATCTGGACTTTCAAGTCTGGAATTACAGTGTATGAAATGTCCTTAAAAAATCTCCCAATACATAACAGCTGTGAACACAGAATGCACCTTTGCAAACATTTGCTTTTTCATTGTTTGTTTGTTTGGGTGGTCGATTTGCTTTTACTTGTTTGCCTTTTAAGTCACCTTTTACTACTGAAGAAGGTTAGAGACATCTCAGTGATCACAGATTTAAGGTAAGCCAGAGTGGGTTTGAAGCTACTCTGAAGGTTATGCAGACACTGATAACTAAGTAAAAAGGTGTGATGGAAAAAAATATTATCAAAAGAGACAATATTTATCAACTGCCCTGAATTGATCTATAGGTTCAAAGGTGTTACTTGAGAATTAAGAAGCATGCACCTGCTGTCCCATAGATATGCATTCATCTTCTTTGTGTTATCATGGACCCACCTAGACAAATGTTAAGTTGGAATGGCCCACAAAACAAAAATGATGTTCACCCTAAAAATTTGAAATTAAATAATAGAACAAGGATCTTAGAAAAAGACATGAATATTTATGTCCCTGACATTGTGAATCATTGTTTGAATGGTGAAAAATATAATAAATGCTGCTGGCATTATAATAAAATATGGTTCATTTTTACTTCACATCATGCAGACAATTCAATACAAATGCATTAAATATTAGCTATGACAAAATACTTGAAACTTTTAGAATAAAACATGCAATAATGTAATGATAACTTCTGTAAATAAATGATAACTTCTGTCACAAAATACTCAAATTATACTGGAAGTATTGATAAGTTGACTATATTTAAAATAAAATTTACTTAATAACAACTAGAAAAATTAGTTCAGATGAAAACATAGTTACAATACATCTAGCCAAAATTTTAAATATAAAATGTAATAAATATTATATATAAATTTATATAAAAATAAAACAATAATATAAGGACAAAAAGTATAAAAAACATGTGTAAAAGAAATAAAAGACACTCCACAGATGAGGTCAACTGAATTGCCAATAAATATTGGTAAAGGTAATCTTCACTATTAAACATTGTCAACTAGCAAACATAAATAGATAATTTTTATACCCATCTAAAAAGCATTTTTAATTGTAAAAACAGCAAGAATTGTCAAAGGTGTGCCAGAACATAATTACTATATATATTCTACAAGAGGAAATGTAAATTGATACAATCATTCTAATATACAATTGGAAAAAATTAAGTGTTTAGCAAACACTAGCAAATGTGAAAATTTGTATATTCAAATAATTCAAATATATAGCCTAGAGAAAATATCATACATGTATGCAAGATGACATTTACAAAAAAATATTTTCTGATATTAAAAAATCAGAAAAAACAAAAATATCAAGCAACAAAAGAATTGATTAAAAATTGTTGTATATTTATAAATTAACATTAAAAAACTCGAGACACACATGTCAACTTTGGCGCATTTCACATTATTTGAAGAGAAAAAAATTCCAAAAGAATATATACAATATGTTTCCCCTGCACACAATTTAAAAGCATATATAAATACTCTTTGTTTTTTAAGTTACATGTGTCATAAAATTATAAACCAAAGCATAGGAGTGTTTACAAGTGATGAAAGGAATTATACACAGTATGTGAGGAAAGGGCAATTCAAACAATGAAGGATATTATGGTGTTATTTTAAATTTTACTGTTTCTTAAGTTAGGGTAACTATATGGACATGTATTGTTTTATTTTGTACATATTTATATTTAATAAAATTATGATAAATACATTAAAAAGTTATTTAAATCCTCCACCTCTTCATAATTTGTTTAGTTAATATCTCTATATTGAAATTATTTTTCTTTTTTGAAATTATTTTTAAGCATCTACATGGTCTCATAATTTCTAATGAAAACCTAATGTGAATCCTCATCTGAATTTCCTTGATGGTTTCATACTTGATTGCTTACTTTCTTCCTCTTTGTTATATAGAAATCCATTTCAATGTACTTCATGGAAACATATATGTGTGTGTGAACATATTTTTTTCAATGTTTTATGTTCCTTTCCATTTTTTTCACTAGAATTCCAAATATAAGAATGTTAAATAACTTATTGCTAAGGTTTGTTCCATATTTTTTCACAAACCAGCCTTTGTAAATTCTTGTACTTTTTGACATTTTTATCCTGTGTTTTCAAGTGCACTGATTTTCATTCTTTGCTGTCAGATCTACTCATAAGTTCATTCTAGAAATTTGCTTCGTTTTATTTTTTGCATTGTTTTTAGATCGAAATGCTGCACTAGGTTTTTATTTTTTAATTTCCATGTATTTCTACATTATGTCCATGCTTTTTCTTTAAATCCTTGAATATATTTGTAATACCAATTTTAAAGTATTTTTCTTTTAAATCCACTTACTAAGGCCTGGCACTTCTGGAAAGCCAATGGAATACCACAGCTGTGTAATGACATCTTTCCATTCTGGCTGGTAGTGCAATCTCTCTTTATCACACTCAAACAAGTCTCTTTATTTTAAATTGTATAAATAACAAATGTTGTCACAGATACACAGCAGCCAACTGTTACACCCCTGAGAGGAAATGTTAACCAGTGAACTCTGAACTCTGGTCAGTTTACTACTCCCTGGTGGTAGTTTTTTTCATAGTAATTGCTATTGCCTCGTCCTGTCTAGATGACCCCAAACGTTTACACCTTAGAATTTAAATTAAGACTCAAGAGGAATTCTAAGCAGATTTCTGAAGCTCTGATAATCTTCCTTGTAAAATCTACCCACTTTAATTTTTCCTCAATTCTATGACTTCCTAAATCACTAAGACCTCCATATGTGCTTTGCAATAATCTTGAAAAAATGTCAAACCAGAAGGCAGTCTGTAACAGGGCTTGCTTACTTTGTTTCCCTTATCTCAGGGATCACAGACTATCCTGCCTGTTACCTATTATCTGAAAAGAATCGTTTCACATATTTTGAGTTATTCAGTTGTTTGAGTAAGAGGATAGTCCAGTACCATTTACTCCATCATGCCTACATTTTTTCAAATAGCCTAGCATCATTTAAATAACCATTTAATAAAAAGAAAGAAGTCCAAAGAACACAGGCATTTTGGGATTGACTTGATACTAGTTCAAGTTATATATCTATCCTCAATTGCATTGGACAGCATAAAGCAACAAAACTCCCCAAAAGAATTAGTATGTAATTAGAAAGGATTTGATAATAATAAAGTTTATTGAGTACACCATGTAATCCTCAAATAGCTAAAGTTACATCAAATCATATGTGTAAATATGTTTGTTGTCCTGGATTTTCTTAATTAAGAAAAGACTGCACCGTCTGCTGCTTCTGAATCAAATAAATTCACAAACCTCTCGAGCAAAGTCTTATTTGATTATCATTAACATCAGATTCAAATTTGCCAAAATTATAGTGAACTGGTTTTGATGGGATTCAGCTGAAGAAGTACTGATATTTTTTGAGAAATCCATGTTATCCAATTTTATTTATTTTACATTTTTTTATTGTTGTTCAAGTACAGTTGTCTCCATTAACCGCCCACCCCAGCCATCCCCACTTCCCACCCTTGATCCTTCCTCGTTTTGGTGTTGCCCATGTGCTCTCTGTACATGTTCCTGAAAACCCTTCCCCCATTTCCCCTGTTATCCCCTGCCCCCTCCCCTTTGGTTTCTCTCAGTTTGAGCGACATTAAGAAATCTATATTATTTAATAAACAATATGCATATGAAGTCTATATTTAAGTTTTCTTTAAAAGTTTTATGAATATTTACTTTTAGAATGCTGATGCTCCCTTGATTATAATTATTTGATATTATTAATTTAACTGGATGAGACTAGTAGACTAGTGCTCAACCAAAATGAAGCATAGACTCAAAGCTTGAATAAAAGTAAAAATGTACTTTATCACCATATGGCAACAATCACAGATAGTATTTATTAAGTACTTACATGCAGCGGGAACTTTTCTGAGTACTTTTTAAATTATTTTTAAAATTTTTAATCTGCCTTTGAGATAACCTCTATTTCTATCCTTATTTTATTGATGTAATAACAGGGGCTCAGAAGGATTAATATTTTTGTTCCAAGATACAAGACTAGGAAAAAAAACAGGATTCAAACCCTGAGAGACTGATTCTAGATGATATCTTTTGACTCAACTAGATGTCACCACTCAATTTTCCACAGAGAAATATTTAGTAACATTTATTATAGTGTCCTGTCCCTATTTACCCTATAAGGAAGTGAATATTGAAGTAAACAAAATTTAATGTTTTAGAAATAAATATACAACCCAATTGCACATTCTTCTTTCTTTCTTTTTATTTAAAGGATAAAAATCTTATTCTCTAATATGGATGTCTTTTTAGCAATTTATACCAACTCTCCAGTGTTCTTGGGATTTATATTCCACCTATTTTAGAGGAAAGGGATTCATGAAAAATCTTCAACTAAAATGACATCATAGTTGGTTGAATGTATGTACTTTGCTTACAGAGATAATTTGATCAACACAGATTAAATTATTAACAAGTATATTTTATCTTTTCATCAGCAAACAAGTTTAATGAGATATTTTCCAAAGAAAGTAAAATTATTAAAGCAGATAAATGAATTTCAACTCTGACAGTGCACATTCAGATGTGTAAAATAATCCCTATTGATTACATTATTTATTTATTTGATACACATTTGATGTCATTTAACGTGGTGAAGGCTTTCATATTTGTTCTGCCTGTTATTGGAGGCTCTGTGCAGTACCAAGCACACATTTTGTGAAGTCTAGTACTTGTATATTTGTAATTTAGTAAATTAGTATTGGAAGAGGTCATTGAGAGGACATGACCAGTAGGTGGCCCAGGAGCTGGACCCAGGCAATGGAAGGCTTGCGCCTCCTCCCCTGTCTTTGGACTGTGCCTTTCTTCCCCTCCCCACAGCAAAGTCTTTTTCGAGGAAACAGTTTTGAGAAAATGATGTTTTTTAAACCATCTCAGCTGCACACATGACTGAACCCAGTTAAGGGCTCTGTATAAACATTTACGATCCAAGGAGGCAAATGCAGAGATTAGCTCCTCTTTTAAATGCCCAGGACAAGTCTCCCATGGAAGTTCCCTTGGTTATCAAACTGGCCACCTACTAAGCTGGAATGGTTTGCCTGTTTCTTCCACCTCTCTTTGCCCTTCATGCGTGGCAGGCCAGTTCCAGATTTGCCCAGGGAAGCTCTCATGTTTGCAAGTCAACAGTTATATTTTAGTATGTAGTATATTAGTAGATTTCTTCTTTAAATGCTTTTCAATATAAGAAAAATTGAACCATATGGGTGTAGAATATTCTTTCTAGGAAATTATTTCACTACAAATTATTTTATTAAATACATATACGGTTTTCAAGTTATTCCTTTAATATTAGTAAGTTTTGGCAGTGTGTTTCTAAGTATTTCTCTAATTAAATTATCAAATTTACTGCAAAACAATTCATAATATTATCTTATTAACTTTCACATTCCTCATATTGGTCATTTCTCTTGATCTCACACTTCCTGTCTAATAAATCTCACTAGAGTTTCTGATTTTCTGAAAGAACCAACTTTTTGCTGATTTGATTTTCTTTATTATTTCGGTTTTATATTTTATTAATGTATAATCTTATATTTATTTTTAACGTATTCTGCTCATCTAGTGTTTGATTTTATCTTTTCATATAATTTTAATGTGGAAATTTAGGTAATTAATCATCTGAGACTTTTCTTACATGTATCCTAAACAAAGAGTGTTTTAATTTTTTTTTTAAATTTATTGATTTAGAGAAAGACAGGACAGGAGGGAGGGAGAGAGAGGAGAGAAAGAAAGAGAGAGGAGAAACATTAATTTGTTGTCCCACTTATTCACGCATCTGTTGGTTGCTTCTTGCATATGCCCTGGCAGGAGATCAAACCTGAAGCCTTGGGGTACTGGGACAATGCTCTGAGCAGCCGAACTGTCTAGCCAGGGCCTAAACAAGGGTTTTCATGATAACAGATTTCCCACTAAGCCATGCTTACTTGACTGTCATAGGTTTTAATATATTTTTGTGTTACTGTCCATTCAGTTTATAATATATTTTAACTTCTATTATGATTTCTTCTTCAGTTGTTATTTAAAAGCATGTTAGTTTTCACATAATTGGAGATTTTTCAAAGGTCTTCTGTTATTACTTTCTAATTCAATTCCATTGTGATCGGAAAAGATTGTTTGTATAGTCTCAGTTTTTTTAAGTTGATTGAGGATTTTTTATATTTTACAGAGTTGTTAACATCTTCCATACTTTACTTAGTCTCCTTGTATTAACTATTGACAATAAGATATCAAGTACTCAAAACTATGAATTTGAATATTCTTCATTTGATTTTTTTGTTCAATTAAATTTTGCTTCATATTTGTGCTATTATTAAGTACATAAACATGTAAGATTATAATCTTTTTGATAAATTAAGTCCATTATCAATAAGAAACATTCTTCTTCATCTCTGGTTATAATATTAGCTATGAATTTACATTTTATATGTATTTAATCACTCCATTTTTATGTTAGTGTTAGCATGGTATAACTTTTTTAACACTTTTACATTTCTCTATTTACTATAACCCTATACTTAAAGTAGATTTTTTTAGGTATACTTCTGTTATTTAATTGTGTAGTTAAACTATTTTTATTAAGTCAGCTTTAATATACTTGGGCTTAGATATACTGTATTTCTACTTATTTCTACTAGTTTCACGTTTGTTTTCTCCCTATTTCTTCTTTTCTTCCATGTGTTGTATAGTCTGTATGCATTTTAATAATTCTATTTTAATTCCTTGATCGACATAATAGCTAGAACCTTTTCTTACTTTAATAGTTGCTGAAGAACATATCGTACCTATCTCTAACTTATACTACTTCATGTAAAATAAAATTATCTCACATCAGTGCAATTCCAGTTTCTCCTTCTGGCATTTGCTATATCATTGTCATGAACTTTGATAAACTTTACATTGTAATCTTATTGGTTTTGCTTAGTACGATATCTTTAAATAGATTTCATAATCAAGATTAACACATTGGTTTTTATTTATCTACCTATTTCATTTTTGTTTTGTTTTGTATTTTGTTGTGCTCATAATTCCTTTGGTTAGATTGAGATTTCCACCTGATATTATTTTTATTCTGTCTGAAGAAATATCTCTAACATTACCATAGTACAGTTATGCTAGTGACAAATTCTTCCACTTTTTATTACATCTGGAAAAGCATTTTATCATATCTGGAAAACTTTTTATCTTGCTTTTGAAAGATATTTTCACTATAAAAGATGTTTTCACTAAGTTGGCTTTTTTTCCTTTTAATAACTCAATGAAACTGCCTGTCTCCATGTTTGCAATTTTTCCAATAGAAATTCATTGTCATTCTTATCCTTGTTCCTCTGTGTATAAACTACTTTTTCCTCTGATTCTAAAATATTTACATTATCCTTTTTTTAAGGAATTCAATATCATATGCCTTTTCTGTAATTTTATTTTCTAAGAATGTGCTTAGGATCCTTTCAAATTTTTGGATCTATAATGGTTTTAATCAAATTTGGAAAACTTTTTAATTCACAATTTCTAAATATTTTATCTGACCCACCTTCTTCTTCTCTCTTTTCGGTGACTCCTATTACATACTCATCTATTAGGCTTCTTGAGATTGTTCAACATTTCACTCATGCTCCCAGCAATTATAAAATTATTTATATTTTATTAAATATAAAATATATAAAATAATTCATCTTATTTCATCCAGTATTATATGGAATTTTAGTAGAAAGGGAGATACAAATTAGTTCTGCTGTAATTAAATATTTTTCATTTTATTTAATTTAATCATGTTACTTTTTATGTGTGTGGGCTATTTATATGACATTGTACATGCAGATTATGTATTCAGATGGAAGGAACTTTCTAAGAATCTTGATCCTTAGGCTACATAAAAAATACAAGACAACTATCCAGACATTTGTCAATAAGCCAGGGGATTTTCCATACACAGTTTCACAGAGCACATAGAAAATTGAGATTAGTTTCATAAAATCACTTTTTGAAATGCGTTGAAGACATAAGGTAAAGGAGAGGAAATAGACACAGTCCAGGCAAAGTAAAATCAACAAAGAAGAGGGACGGGAATAGGAAGGGTAATAAATGTGTGACTCTAACACGACTAAGATTGTAGTAGACTAGCCATGTGAGGCAGAAGCAGCAGATAAAGCTTGAACGGATTTGTTCTATTTTATGCAGAAGTGGGTTAAAAAGACAAAAAGCAAAGACCATGAAATCAGATTATTCACATTTCAGCTCCTTAAGGATCTGAAACTAGCTTAATTAGTACATTTTAGAGCAATAATAATGTTTGTATTCCAAATGGAAAACAGAGCTTAATGATCTTATTATCTGACTCTTTTTAGCAAGTTGGATTTCAAATACTTCAAAATGTCTATGAATTTAAGACAGTTGTTTCTTTAAAAAGGTAATTACAAACTAATTGGGCTCAGACAAATCTGGAAAGCACAAAATGTGATGAGAGAATTGTTAAAAAACACAAAAGAATAAGAACAAAATTAATTGGACCTTAACAAGAGCAAATAAATCTTATAATTATGACACATTCTACCTCTAGTTAGAAATTTGCTTGATGGTTAATTCTCTGTACAAGAATTTTCAGTGTAATTATTAACACTCTTTCAAAAACAGATTTGGAATACTTATGCAGTTAATGTTTTATGGGCCAAAGTATACATGCACTCAAATATAAATGTGCATCACATAAAAGTAATTAAATGTTTGTAATTATAAAACACACATGCTTCTACTTATACTTTTATAAATTTAATAATTCACACATTCATTCCCTCATCATGGTGGGTTGTAAAATAGAAAAGATAAGCTTTTAATCTCTAAACAAACACAAGTAATGTTGATTCAAGCCTCCAGTAAGTTGATCCTTCCAATAACTTCCTCCTTCCTCTCAAATAAAACAGGAATATTTAAATTTTGCCTCCAATATATTCTGATCATACTTAACCAACCTAACATAATTTCCCCCAATTCCAAAACTAAGCCTTTTCTCTTATTTAAGCCTACGTATGCCTTTTACCATGCAGTATTTTTCCTCATTGCTTGCCTCCCACTCCGCTCATATGAAAATAGCTTCCATCTTTGTGCAGTTTAAATTATACCTCCCTGCTTGAACACTCAAGCTCTCCATGTTTTTTATTCTTTACTCAATTTCGAATATAATGTTAGACCACACAGTGGGTCATTTAATTATTATTATTTTCTCTAATTTAAAAAAAAGTTTAAATTCTCAAATAATTTTTAATTTCTTTGAAACAAAAAATTAAGTTTATTCTTCTTCCCTACTTTTCAAAGAGCATGATGCACAAATTAACAAAAAGGAAGTGTCCCAAACATACTAGCTATATGATTGACTGATGGACTGATGAATGAGATATTAATTGTGGTGTCGGCCCAAGAATAATACACTCCTAGAAAGGTCTTTCCTAGATAATTCCATCTTCATTTTTGTCTTCTAGTGAGATGGCTGAAGACATCCGAGAGTAACACCTTCAAAGAGTTCTTTGTATGACTAAATACTACTCTAAGCTTTTGATCCTTTCGAGACACTAGCAAAATTTGAACTTGGCCCTTGGTTTTCTCTCCAGGGCATGCTTCTTTGACAGTTTATGTCTTAATTTTAGCATCTCTTGCAATTTCGATAAGCTGATAATTTTCAAAATCATTAAGTCCTGGTTCCTTTTGCTTTTAATAGTTGTTCTCTCATTTTACTCTAAGCAGGAGGCTGGGAGCAAGCTATGTTCTCAACATTTTGCTTGAAATTCTCTTCAGCTAAATATCCAAGTTCATTACCTTAAGTTCTGGTTTCCACCTTATTGTAGGACACAATTTAACTAAGTTTCTGCTTTTAAATGACAAGAACCTCTGTTCCTCCATTTTTCAATAACATATTCTTCATTTCCTTCTGAATCCTCACAAACGATGCTTTTAATGTCTACCACCAGTTGGTTTGTAATGCTTTAAATATTGTCTAAGACAATACAGAATTTCTCTGCCATGCCCTTCCTTTTTGGAATCCTCACTAGGAGAATCATTAGCATCCCTATTTCTGCTAACAGTCTGTTTAAGGCAATCAAAGCTGTATCAGTTATGTTCTTCAAAATTCTTCTAGCCTCTACCCGCTACCCAATTTCATTGACATGTTCATATCTTTAGATATGTACTATAGCATCATCCCATCTGAGGTACTAAAACCCACATTAATTTTTTTTATTTTGGCTCTAACAAACTACCACAAAATTAGTGGCTTCATACAACACACTTTTGTTGTCATATAGTCATGGAGGTCACAAGTCCAAAAAGGGTTGAAAAGGCCATGTTTCTTCTGGAAGGTCTAGGGGTGAGTTTGTTTCCTTGCCTTTTTAACCTCCTGGAGACTGTCATCATTTCCTGACTTACCATTCATGTCATTTTAACCTCAGCTTCTATCTTCAGATTGTCCTCTCTGATCTGACCTGCTGATCCTTCTTAGAAGAACCCTTAAGATTACATTGAACCCATCCAGAAAATTCAGGATAATATCCCAAAGTCAAGACCCGTAACTTGATCACATCTGCAAGGTTCCTTCTGTCATATAAGGAAACATATTTATAAGTCCCAGGGATTAAGATATGTATATCACACAGAGTTGTTATTCAGCTTATCACAGAGTTTTAAAAAATACAGTATTTAATTTATTATGTATGAGTGTTTCAAAAATTAAAATAAATTAATTTATGTTAAGCACTTGAGAAGTTCTTGACTTGTCACTTGTGGTCAATAATTAAAACATGTTTTACAGAAAAAGTTATTCTTAGAAACAAATTATAAAATAAATAAATATCTGACACCATGTATTATATATGTATATATATTATATACATATGTACTTATGTATTGACAGCATCGATTATAGTGTTCAGGAATGAACATGCCTTTGAAATGTGAGATGATTCAAATATTCTGGGTTGGGGTGGTGATGTAATGAAATGTAAAAATTATCTTTATTTTTCTTATGTAGCTATTTCATATATAGGTATTATCTTAAGAAAATGGTTTATTTTCAGTAAAAATTAATTAATGTTATCCTTTAAGTAAATAGGGGGAAAAAAGGAAACCAATCTTGATTTTTCACTATAATGAATTATTTAAATAAATTATGATAGGGTCATATGGGTAAGTGCTGTATACTCAAACATTTCCTGGAGAAGTATTTAATGATATGGCGAATGCTCATTATGTATGGGTAAGTATAAAAGTTAATGGTCAAAGAAAACATGCAAAATAATTTCAAATCTACAGTATTCAAAATACTTTTTCTTTGCATTTTTCCTAAATTTTCTACAATATACATGAAATATTTGCATAATAAAAAGAAGGCATTAAAAATTCGGAAACCATACCAATTTTTTGTTCTATTTTTTAAAAGTATAAATTTAAAAAATGAATAAACACTAGTTTAGAATATACTACATCTCCCCCCAAAAAAGGACAAGAAAGGCATGGGATATACAATATATAGTACTAAATAATGTTATTTATTTGGGATTAAAAACAGAATAAATCTAATTTTTGGTACAATCTGGAATTAGGTGAATTATTTTGCCTCTCTTAACTGTATTTCCTGATCTTTAAAGTTGATAGAATATAATTTAGTATTTCATAGAGTTTTGTGAATATTATATTAAGTAATTAATGCAAAATAATTTAGCAGTGTTTGTCTTATAGTAAGTGCTCAAGAAAGTTCAGATTAACATCATCATCATCAATAAATGAAAATTATAGTTTCTTAGCTTCAATTTCAGTAAATACAACTAGTTTACATTTAATACAGGGTTCACTCAATAAATATAAAATTTCTTAGATAAATGAGTTAGGCGAAGTTGATTTTTGTTACCTCTCATACTTCCTACCCTATCCCCTCCTTTTGAACTACAGACTTACCTTTCCTTGATTGATTTTTTCTTTTCTCATATGCACATACCTTTTAATATTATATATAATTGAGTTCTTTCATATGTTTACTACCTGTCATAAGATTCCTTAAGGCAGAGTCTCTAGTTTGTTTTATTGCCATACCCCAGCTTGTAGAACTGTGTCTGGAAGACTAGGCACTCAATAAACATTTGCTAAATTAATGAATAAGTAAATGAATTTAATCCTGGTTTACCTCTGTATTGAGACTGAGATCACCTACACTCTCAGTGTACTCACTGCCCAGATATGAAAGGGTGTATGTGTGCCCTGGCTGATGTGGCTCAGTGGATTGAGCGCAGGCCTGCAAACCAAAGAGCCATCGGTTCAATTCCCAGTCATGGCACATGCCTAGATCTCCAGTAGAGGGAACATAAGAGGCAAACACACATTGATACTTATCTCCCTCTCTTTCTCCCTCCCTTCCCCTCTCTCTAAAAATAAAATAAATACATCAAAAAAAGGCAAAAGTTGAAAGATTCTGTGTAATTACAACAGTAAGTTAAAAGAAACACACAAATATACACCACAAATAAAAATAAAAAATAATGATGAAAACATAAATGTGACAGTGATCTTAAAATGTGTTCAAATGCAAGTAACCAGCAACTTATAAAAGACTGATATAAATATAGCTTGGTATATATAAAGCACATAGCTTGGTATACACAAACCAAAAATCTACAAGAGATATACAAGAAATTAAAAGAAAAAAATTCAAACACAACACTGCAGAAAGTCATCAACATATAAGAGAAGACATCAAAAGAATAAGAAATGAACAAAAAACTAAAAAACTTCATGAAACAGTTAATAAAATGGCAATAATCACATAGCTATTAATAATCACTTTAAATTAAAATGGATTAAATGTTTCATACAACAGACTAGTGGATAAAGAAGATGTGGTACACATGTACAGTGGAATATTTCTAGACCATAAAAATACAGCAATAATAAAATCTTACCTTTTGTGACAGGATGCACTTGGAGAGTACTGTGCTAAGTGAAATAAGCCAGTCAGAGAAAGAAGAATACCATATGATTTCACTTGATACCATGTGGAATCAAATGAACAAAATAAACAAATAAACTCATAGATACAGAGAATAAACTCATGGTTACCAGATGGGAGGGGAGTTGAAGAGATGGGTATAAAAAGTGAAGAAATTAGAAGTACAAATTGTTAGTTACAAAAATAGTCACAGAGATATAAAGTACAGCTTGAGTAATGTAGTCAATAATATAATAAATATATATGGTATCAGGTGGGTTTATTTATAGAGGAGATCACTTTGTAACTTATATAAATGTCTAACCACTATGTTGTACAACTGGAACTAATATAATATTGAATGTTAACTGCAGTTTAAAAAATTTAAATCAAATTAAAAAGAAAAATAAACTATAGGGACAAAATCTACCAAAAAAAGGACCTTCCAGAAAAGGCTAAAAATATTCTTTGTGGTCATGAGAATATATTCTGGAAAACCAGTGAAAGAAGAGAGCCATTACTTAGAACTCTCAGTGAAACTTTGGACAGCCTGGTGGAAAGGGTCATTTCTTCAGGATTCAATTCTCACAAGACAGCCTCTGTGTTTTACCTCTCATCTGCAATTGGAAATAAAGTTTTCTTCTAGGTTGATTTTATAACTGTTTTAAGCTTTAACTCATACTAGGAAACTAAAAACACCATGTAAAAATGAAGCTATGTATTTCTTTGATGCTGTGTTTTATAAGTTTTTTTAATAAATTTTAGATATTAACCCCTTATCAGTTGTAACAGCAAATATGTGCTCCCATTCTGTGGATTGTCTTTTAATTTTGTTGGTGTTTTACTTTGCTGTGCAAAAACTTTTTAGTTTTCTGTAATCCCATTTGTTTACTTTTTTCTTTTGTCTCCCTTGCCTGAGGAGATATATCTGATAATATATTGCTACAAGCAATGTCCAGTATTTCACTGAATATTTTTTCTTCTATGATTTTCATGGTTGTGGGTCTAACATTTAAATCTTTAACCCATTTTGAATTTTTTCTTGTGCATGGTGTAAGAAGGTAGTCTTCTTTCATTTTCTGCATGTATCTGTCCAATTTTCCCAATACCATTTATTGAATTAAAAAAAATAAAAAAATGGGCAAAGGACCTGAATAGGTACTTCTCAAAGAGGACATATAAATGGTCAATATACATATGAAAAGATGCTCAATTTCATTAACCATTAGAGAAATACAAATTAAAACCACATTGAAATATCATTTCAAACCTGTCAGAATGGCTATCATTAATAAACCAAGAAACAGTAAGTGTTGGCGAGGTTGTAAAGAAAGGGGAACCCTTGCCCTGGCTGGTGTAGCTAAGTGGATTGAGCACGGGCCTGTGAAGCAAAGGGTTGCCAGTTTGATTCCCAGTCAGTGCACATGCCTGGGTTGCAGGCCAGGTCCCCAGTAGGGGACCCATGAGAGGCAACCATACATTGATATTTCTCTCCCACTCTTTCTCCTTCCCTTCCCCTCTCTCTAAAAATAAATAACTAAAATATTAAAAAAGAAAGGGGAACCCTTTTGCACTGTTGGTGGGAATGCAGACTGGTGCAGGCACTGTGGAAAGCAGTATGGAGATACCTCAGAAAATTAAAAATGGATCTGCCTTTTCACCCAATGCTCCCACTTCTGGGAATATATCTGAAGGAACCCAAAACACTAATTCAAAGGAACATAAGCACCCCTATGTTCATTGCAGCATTATTTACAATTGCTGAGATATGAAAGCTGCCCAAGTGTCCTTCAGTACATGAGTGGATAAAATAACTATGGGGCATTTACATAATGGAATTTTAATCAGCTGTAATAAAGAAGAAAATTTTACCTTTTTGACAGTATGGAAGGACCCAGAGAACATTATGCTAAGTGCAATAAGCTAGTCAGAGAAAGATCAGTACCACATTATTTAACTCATATGTGGAATCTAATGAACAAACTGAACTAACAAGCAAAATAGAGACAGACTCATAGATGGAGAGCAGGCTGACAGCTAAGGGAGTGGGGCTTGTAAGGGAGTGGAGAAATTGAGCAAAAAAGTTAAAAAGACTCATGGACATAGACAACAAAGTGGTGATTGTGGGGGAGAGGAGGCTATAAGGGAATTAAATGATAATGGAAAAAATACAGTAAAGGTTGAAAAGTAAATAAAATAAACAGAGAATCCGTGGCAGTCTCAGGATTAGTTTTAGCATTTTTGCCCGTAAAAAGATGTTTAGATTTCTTAAGACAAAATAAAAAAAAAAACTTTTATTCAGTCATTATTTCTTTTTATATGGGCTCTTTACTCTAGGTATATTAGTCTTTCTGTTTACCTTAACAAAATGCTTTACTTTTTCCTTCTCATTTTACTCTCCCTTTTTTTAAAAAACAAAATCTTCACCTAAGGATATGTCTATTGATTTCAGAAAGAGAGGAAGAAAGAAAAAGAGAGAGAGATATGACAGAGAAACGTCCATCGGTTGCCTCCCAATGTGACCCAACCCAGAATCAAACCCACAACCTTTTATTTGAAGGAAAACACTCCAACCAACCAACTCAGCCTGCCATTCAGGGCTTCTCACCCTATTTTTATTTTCCTGAACTGTCCATATTCTTCCACCATGAAGCATATATTTCAAAATGAGGACTTATTCTAGTTTTCTTGAATAAAAAGTATTGCCTAATTGTCTAAGTTAAATTTGAATATTTATCACATTGTGCTATACATATAAATCTTCATTCTTAGTAATTTTATGGTAATTTTTCAAACTGTTTCTTAGTCAAGTAAACCAAAAGTGTCAGCATAGGTAGTAGGTAGTACACAAACTGAAAAGTAAGCCCTGAAATATTCTGAAATATGATAGTCCGCTAGAGGTTGGGCTGTTTAGGCAAGATTCCCAGATACTGTGCTGAGGTAAGACCTTCACAGGAGTCATTCTAGGTGAATTACTTACTGCTTAGGGCAGCACCTCAACTGCATTTAATGATAGAGCAATGATCTTAATTGTGGCATAAGTACATTGCTCTAAGCAAGGCTAGGTACTCTGTGGTAGAATAATAAGTGACAGACGGGATTGTGTCAGATAGGGGATAAATCACAAGGAAGGTGAAACAGGAGCACATCGACCTCATTCCCAGAGCTTGCAAGATTTCAGTTTCATTGGACAGAAGTAGGGACCCATCAGTCTCCTAATACAGGAGTGACCTTATTGAAATTATATTAATACAAATAATTCAGGAAGTAGTATTGTCCAAACTTTCACGAAGTCACTGCTGAATGAAAAAGATAGACATTTCCACTACATAATCATGGCAAAAGCTTCTTTGGTTACAGAGAGTGACTAAAAACCACTAGAAATATGTGTAGACATGGGGAGCAATGGGGAAGTGGCCTGGGACGGAAGTAAATGACAGAAAACTGTACTTGAATAACAATTAAAATTTAAAAAAAGAAATATGTGTAGACAATCATGAAAATGAGGACAAAATTTAGAGATGTGAAATTAATAAAATAAAGGATGTTTTTTAAAGGAAATATGCTCAATATTTCAATACTTTAGGTTAAAACTAAAGTTTACTACTTTGTGGTCAATGAGGTATGAAGCATGTGTAACATAATCAGATTTAAACTCTCTGTGTAAAAAAGAAAGGAGGGATCTCAGATAAAAATAATACAAAAATCAGCACTGAGACATATTGTGGTTAAGACATTTATCTGAAAGTGTGAAATCATATTAGGCAGTTATAAAAAAATACAACAAACAAGTGACATGGTTTCAATGGCCTCAGACACTCCATGGTAACATTCAAACTGTATGACAATAGAATCTCACTAAGGGGAGTGGGGAACAATGTTGCTCACCTATGCAATTCTGGAAATGAATTTAGACTATGAGACTAAAGGCAAAAGATACTAAGCATAAACATTTACTCTAGTTGATAAGGGTGTTTTTCACAGGGATATGGGCTAATATTAAACCACTACACATTTATACTGGAAATGATGACAGAGGGTCAGATCCAGCTTTCTCGTTATTAAAGCGATAGTTTAACAAATAAGAAAGGTAATAAGGCTTCATGTGGTACTGGATTAGAGTTGAAGATATCAGCTTTTGTATTATGCAGATGGGTTATAGAAACATTTAAAGGTATGTGTATATGTACAGTTTGGCACACAAAAATATCTTTGCTCTCTCACTTAAAAGAGTCAAGAATGAGTAACACCTCTGGAACAATAAGCACACACAGTACCCAGATCTTGGTTCTTAATTTTTTTTTTCAATAAAAAGAACCATGGCCCCTTGGAGAAATGTCTAATTTTAGGACAGGGTCAGAGAATCTACAAGATGAACCTATAGTTCCTTGCAGTGCCAGAAAGTGAAAGAGGGCTAAAAATCACTTGATGGGGGTATATCGAAAGAGTCGACTGGAAGAGCTGCAAAACTAGGATAATTGGAGCATAAAAATAGAGTAATATTGTATTGAAACCCAAAATATAAAATTATTATCCATGACTGTATACTGATATAAATATCCACTCATCTACTGATGGACACTTGGGCTACTTCCATACCTTGTTGATTATAAATAACACTGCAATGAGCATAGGGGTGCTTATGCTCTTTTGAATTAGTGTTTTTTGGTCCTTTGGATATATTCCTAGAAGTGGGATGGAAGGATGAAAAGGCAGATCCATTTTTTTTTTTTTGATGTATCAACACACTGCTTTCCACAGTGGCTGTACAAGTCTGCATTCCTACCAACAATGCAAATAGCTTCCTCTTTCTCACATCCTCATCAGCACTTGTTTTTTGATTTATTAATGATAGCCATTCTGATTGGTGTGAGGTGATGTCTCATTGTGGTTTTAATTTGTATTTCTCTGATGATTAATGACATTGAGCATCTTTTCATATGTCTATTGGCTACCTGTGCATCCTCTTTGGATAAGTGTTTATTTGGGTCCATTGCCCATTTTTTAAGTGGGTTGTCTGTGTTTTTTTGATGTTGAGTTTTGTAAGTGCTTTATAAATTCCAGATATTAACCCTTTATCAGATTTATCAGCAAATATGTTCTCCCATTCTATGGGTCATCATTTTATTTTGTTGATGATTTCCTTTGCTGTACAAAACTTTTTAGTTTTATGTAGTTCCATTTGTTCATTTTTTCTTTTGTTTCCCTTGCCAGGCGAGATACATCTAGAAAAATTTTCTACAAGAAATGTCCAAGATTTTGCTGCTTAAATCTATGATCCAGTTTCAATTTATTCTTGAGTGTGGCACAAGGTGGTCTAATTTCACTTTTCTGCACCTATCTTTCCAAGTTTCCCAACACTATTTATTAAATAAGTTAGATTTACCCCATTGAATATGCTTGTTTCTTCTGTTGAATATTAATTGACTATAAAGGTGTGGGTTTATTTCTGGACTCCCTATTCTGTTCATCTATTTATCTGTTTTTGTGCCAGTATCATGCTGCTTTGATTACTATAGCCTTGTAGTATAGTTTGATATTAGGTAGCATGATTCTTCCAACTTCGTTCTTTCCCAGGATCACTGTTGCTCTGCAGGGCCTTTCGTGGTTCCATATAAATTTTTGAAATATTTATTCTAGTTCTGTGAAATACTCCATTGGAATCTTGATAGGAATAACGTTGAATCTATAGATTGCTTTCGGTAGTACAGATATTTTAAAGATATTAACTTTTCCTATCCATGAACACAGCACAAGCTTCCCCTTATTTGTATCTCATTCAATTTCTTTTTTCAGTGTCAGGACTCAGTGTCCTGAGTACAGGTCTTTTACATCCTTAGCTAGGTTTATTCCTAGGTATTTTATTCTTTTGAAGCAATTTTGAATTAGATTGTTTTCTTAATCTCCCTTTCTGTTAGTTTTTTATTGGCATATAAAAATAAAATGCATTTATGGATATTAATTTTGTTTCCTGCTACTTTGCTGAATTCATGTAATAGTTCTAGTAGTCTCTTGGTGGAATCTTTGGGATACTCTTTGTACAGTATCATGTCATCTGCAAATAATGACAGTTTTATTTCTTCCTTTTCAGTTTGGATACCTTTTCTTTCTTCTTACTGTTTGATTGCTGTGGCTAGTACTTCCAGTGCTGTGTTGAATAAGAGAGGTGAAAGTGAATATTCCTGTCTCGATCCTAATCTTAAAGGGAATGCTTGTAGTTTTTACCTGAGTATGATGCTGGCAGTGGGTTTCCCATGTATGGCCTTTATTATGTTTAGGTGTGTTCCCTCTAATCCCACTTGGCTGAGAGTTTTCATCATAAATGAGTACAGGATTTTATCAAAAGCTTTTTCTGCTTTTATTGATATGATGATATGGTTTTTAGTCTTGGCTTTTTTTTTTATGTGGTGAATCACATTTATTGATTTGCTAATGTTGCACCATCCTTGCATTCCCAGAATAAACCCTACTTGACCATGGTGTATGATCTTTTTGATGGATTGCTCTATTTGGTTTGCTATTTTTTCTTTGTGGATTTTAGCATTTAAGTTCATCAGTGATATTGGCCTATATTTTTTTTCTTTGTAATGTCTTTATCTGGTTTTGAAATTAGGGTAATGCTGGCCTTATAAAATGAGTTTGGGAGGCTTCCTTCCTCCAAATTTTATGAAGGGGAGGTGTTAGTTCTCAGACTGTTTGGTAAAATTCACCTGTGAAGCCATCGAGTGCAGGACTTTTGTTTGTTGGAAGTTTTTTGATTACTGCTTCAATGTCATTAGGTATAATCTGTCTGTTCAGATTCTCTGATTCTTCCTGGTTTATTTTGGAAGACTGTATGTTTCTAGGAATTTACACATTTCATCCAGGTTGCCCAGTTTGTTGGCTTATAATTTTTTATAATATTTTCTTACAACCTTTTGTATTTCTTTGATGTCAGTTCTTATTTCTTCTCTTTCATTTCAGATTTTATTGATTTGGGTCCTTTTTCTTTTTTTCTTTGTGAGTCTGGTTAAAGGTTTTTCAATCTTGTTTATCCTTTCAAAGAACCAGCTCTTGTATTCGTTGGTCTTTTGTATCATTCTTTTAGACTCCGTTTTAGAGATTTGGAGGAGTTAAGAGACAGGAAGCTAGGAGCAGGGGAGTGCAATAGCTCTTTCATGAGGCTTAAGTAGGGATTTTTCCTAGAGTCACTATGACAATATTGGAGCAGTTGAACTACAGCCACCGCCCTTTAACTACTCATTGAATAAAAGAGACAAGAAGAAACAGAGATGACAAGGGATTGAATAAAAGAGACAAGCAGAAACAGGGATTTTGTGTTCACCTCTCTAAGTATGCTTTCTTACTTTTCTCTTCTCTGGAAGATGACATAGTGCATCACATGGGAAGTCTTGCCCTCTGGTGTCCAAGAGGGTTGCTAACATGAGAGATGTCTACAGGGCATGGGGAGGTGGGAGGAAAGAGAAAAGGGCTACTTTCCAGCACCATGGCTGCCACACCTGCTTTGGCAGTAGTTGTTGTTTTACCTAAGCCATAGCTCCTACTGAGGGGCCTTTCTCCAGTGACTAAAGACATAGCCATCAGACAAGTCCATCTGCACACTCCAGCTCATGTTGAAATTCAGTACCTGTTTCTTTATTTTGCTTTTAAGGACTGATAACAGTATTTAGCTAATTCTAATTCTTGCACACAATACCATCCTTTGTTGGTTCACTGAATCTAATGCACAGCTATGTAAATAATTTATTAATTAAACTTTTCACTACTCCTTTTGAGGAGAACTCCACCTGTTCTCTGCTGGGAATCAAGCTTATATAAGTTACTGTGCTGTAGTTTAGACTTACCTTTAAAGCAAGGGCAAAGAACATCAGAATTAGGATGATGACAAAATGGATCTTCAAGGTCAGAAACCTGGAGACATAGTGCTCTTGAAACAGCTCATAAGAACTCTGCCAAATGCAGACTATTTTCAGGCAACTTTTTCTTGTCAGGAGAAGAAATGTGCTCATTTAGACCTCTGTTTTACTCTCTCTTTCCCCTTGCGTAATAGAGAGGATGCATGACAGAGAGAAAAGGCAAGAAAAGCAAAGGAAAAAAGCTTTTTCTGGTCCACTCCAAACCCACCTTAAGACTCTAAGTTGCTTGAGCCACAGATAGGTCCAGCCCATCATAAGGGAAGAAAGGGAAAATACTTTAAGTAAAATTTGTAAATGAACAGAAATAGATTTTGAGACTGAAATGAGACAGTTTGAATTAACTGAAATGACTGGCAGTATATGTAATCTAGTCACAAATTATAAAGGTATCATTGGAAAGGGTGTTTATATAGAATTTCTAAGCAGCTACTGGAAAAATAAAATGGCTTGTCATCTGAACCTATGAAAAAGTGAGAGTCCAATAAATTAACTGCACTAGGTGTGATATGCTGTTGTCAGCCTGTCTTGGGCTTAATCATGAGATAGCAAATATGTAGGCACTGCATTTAAACAGTTCCTCCCATGAGGTGTACTTATTAAAGAATATATTATGATTTGCTTTTCTTCCTTTGAATTCAGTCAGTAGCACTCGATTACTCTCATTCCCTAGGGGAGAACTTGGTAAAATCCTGTGACATAACAGATATATTAGTCTCTGCCCTGGGTACAGCACTCTTGAAACCTGGTAATTTTCTAAGTGATAACAGCAATAGGAGTGTGTTTTACTCTGTGGTCTTTAATTCTAGTTCCTGATGGAGCTCCTAAATCCATTGAAATTTCCTGGGTGGTAGGAACGTCTTTAGTGCTAATGAGGTGATTTTTGATGTGTTCCTGAATGGGAGCTGGTCACCAGAAAGACCAAGCCAAGGAATGGAACTTTCAGCCTCACCTCCTAAAAGGGGAAAAGGGCTAGAAATGGAGTTCATGATTGATCATGTCCACATGCTGAAGCCTTCATAAAAACCACAGAAGTATGGGGTTCATAGAGCTTCTGGACTGGCAAACACGTGGGGGTGCTGCGCTTGTGGCTCACCGAGAGACGGCGTTGGTAACCCTTCTCATAATATACCTTGCCCAATGCACCCAGATATCCATCTGCATCCTTTATTGTACCATTCCATGTCATTTCTCTGAGCTACTGTAGCAAGTTAATCAAACCAAGGAAAGGGTTGCAAGAACTTCCAATTTATAGCCGATTGCTGAGGAGAAGAGGTGACAACTTAGACTTGCAATTGGCATCTGAGAATGTGGGGGCAGGGTTATGAGATCGAGGCCTTAACCTGACATTGTCTATCTCCAGGTAGACAGTGTCAGAATTGAGTTAAACTGTGGGACACCAAGCTGGCATGACAGGAATGTTTGGTGTGGAAAAACCTTCAAATATCCAGGGTCGGAAGTGTTTTGAGTATGGCAGTAATGTGAGGGTAAAAGAGAAACACAAGAGGAAGAGTTTTTTTCTATTCTGATGCCATGCTTTCCACTTATTCTTAGGCAATACAAGTTTCACAGTCACTTTAAGTTACCAATCAGGGTCTTAAATAAATAAAATATCATCTCAGAATAATCCCAAATGATACTGTTACTTAGAGTTGAAACTTCCCCAGTACCCAACTTAAAGTCTAATGCTAAAAAGAAGCTTTAGTTTAAAGGGTCAAGTGATTGGCTTCTTATTTTCCTCTCTTAGTATTTCTATTTCTTCCTCCACATCTGTTAATGATGGTGGTGACCTCTTCAAAGTGGCAAAGATATTCTTCCACCACAGGTTTTTAAATAAACTGATTTTAGTAATCTAGCTTCAGAGCTCTCTCTGTGGATTTTATAGACATTTACATCAACTCTCCTCCACCAGTCCCCCATTTGGTGTTTTTGCCCAGTCTTCAGAAAATATCACTTAATAACGCTGCAGGTTCCTTGAGATGGTCAAATACAACTCTATACATAGTAATGGTTCAAAGCTCTCTTTCCCTAAGTTTCATGAGAAAAAAGCAGTTAAGCCCACTCCAAATTTTTGACTCTCAACCACTTTATGTCCTCAACCTTAAAATGGATACGGGCATTGATAGGCATAATTTCTTAAATTTCCATTGTAATATCATTCTGATTTTCTTTAAATCTCAGCAGAAACATATGTTCCTTATGCAACTGTGGTGCAGCACTATAAGCATATCCTCATATTGTTTTAGGGAGACCTTTGTATTACAGGTTAAATGATTGTGTCACCCAAAAATGATATGTTAAGGCCTTAATTCCCAGCATGAGTATCTGGAGGCAAAGACTTTGAGAAGTATTAGGTTTAGATGAGGTCAGGAGAGTGAGACCCCTATGATGGGATTTGTGCCTTTATAAGAAGAGAAAGAGAAAGAATCACTCTCATTCTCTCTGTCTCTGTCTCTGTCTCTTTCGCTCTCTCTCTCTTGTTCTCTCCTTGTGTGAGGATACCATGAAAAGGTGCCTATCTGAAGGCCTGGAGGAAAACCTTAACCAAGATCCAAGCCTGCCAGCACCTTGATCTTGGACTTCTCAGCATCTGAAACTGTAAGCAATAAATGCCTTCATTTAAGCCAGCGAGTTTATGGTATGTTGTTTTAGCAGCACAAGAAGACTAAGACACCCTGGATGTTGATATGTCCCGAACCCCACTCCAACAAATTGTTTCAGAGATACTGTGGTTTCTCTGCCCCTACACATGGTGAGTTTTCTTTCTGCATGGGTTACACTGAACAGAATTTGATCTGTGGGAAGTAACAGAGACATGGTAAATCAGTGGACCCTCTCTCCCCTGATTCCTTTCTCTTCATTATAGTGTCTCCCTTTCTCTTCATCAGAGCTGGTTTGCAAACTCAGATCATCCTTTTATAACTTACTCAGCACATGACAAATTACTTTAATCCAAATTTTATTTCTGTGGGTATTTCACCGAGAATGTGAACTCACTCAGTGAGTCTGAGGTGCCTTTATTATCATCCATCTTCTGAAGGAGGGATGAGTATCTTCATAAACCATACAGAAAACCCAGCACAATGGAAAAAAGGTAAATTTATTGAAAGAGACATTTTGTATTTTGTTTTCAATGAGACTGACAGACTGCTTGACGGATCATAAATAAGTTTGTCAAGTTAATTGACCTGTGGTAGACTGGTCAGTATAGTTCTGTTTATAGAGCTAGTAAGGAGTCAGAGACAAGGAAGAATGCCTAGGTAAGAGATTAATTAATTACATTAAAAACATGGGGTAGGGGAAGGCTCGGCCCAACTTCTTTTACTAAACTTTTATGTATTTTATAATAATCTCTTAATACTTATCTCAGTGTATTCTATTCATAAAACTCAGAAAATACATTTTTATTCATCCCAAGTGTTGGAAAATATATCCAATATTCAGCATATTCAGGCCATGGACTAGGCAATACAGTCCTTGAGAGAAGGCATTGGATTTTTAAAAAATTTTGTAGACCTGGTTGCCATTACAGTATCTAATCTTTTGTATGAACTCATTAAAGTCTTTTTGAGTAGACTGAAATCTAAATTGCATCCATTCATGTTAAGAGTGTTCCCAGTTTCAGAGGCCATCTGGTATCATAGTAATTGCAGAGTAAATTACTTAATTTTAAGCTAATTTTACGCAAGAACAGTGTGTTAACTAGCACTGCTCTCACCTTATTTTATGATCAGGGCTCTTTTGAAGTGGAGTCCATTACATAACTATTGCCTCCCTGTCCTTCTACCCCCTCAGCTCCAGCACAGATTAAAGAAAGACACAGTCCTTTAGGTGCTAGGGCAAAAGGGGACAGGATTGTAGGTAGTGGGCAGTAACTGTTTTGTATTTATTGAGGAAGTGAAGATAAGATAATGGTATTTTGAAGATAAAACAGGTAAAAGCAAAAATAGCAGATGCTGTTAACTACAGTTTAGGCATAAAGCAGTCCATCTAATAAGAACAGAAGTACCTGATGACCAGAAATTACTGCAATATATATAAAGTGATGTGACTTTCTCAATTAATTATAATTTAATATTTTATGAAAATCTTTAAAAATGCTGGCCCTGGTGGAAAAAGGTAAAATTGGCAACTATGTATCTGGGTATGTAGTAAGACAAATATATGAGGTAGAGTAAATTACCTTTCCGATCCACAAATTGGATTCATTTGTTTCCTCCCCAACTTTGTATGCAACAGTACTTTCATCCATTTTAAATTTATTTTGTCCTGCAAAAAACCAGTGAACTCATACCAATTGATAAATAATTATTTTTTTCTGATTAAAAATTGCAGTTCATATAAGTCAATACTTGATATAAAATTAAGAATCATTGGTGGTGTAATTACCCATATTACGGAAGTGATGTGGAACTTTTCTTTTCTGTGTAGAAGATGCTCTCCTTGTATTTCAAAAAGTATACAACATGGACAACTGTAAACTCCAGATTGGTAAATGCCGTTAAATGTTAAACTGGATCCAAATATAGAAAGATTCCCTAGGGAGTGAGATTAGTTTTTTCACAGTAAATGTCTCAAACAGTGTAGTTACTGAGGACACTGAAGTTTAAGTAGTCATATATAAATACTTGTAAATTCAGAAATAAACAAAAATGTCTTTTAGAATGAACATTGAAGAAAATGGATATCAATAAGGAATAAAGCCTTCTTCATGATTTTGAACACACGGGATTTACATAATTTAGTTTTGTGCAATCTATTGAGATTGTAGATTTACTAGGCCTTATTATCTGTTTTAGTTTGTTTCACAATATTTCAAGTCTAATCCAAATGATAATTATATAGGCTAAAGTAAGGTATAAGAAAAGTTAGAGGTTTTCAACAAGGCAGGGGGTTCAAAGAATGTGGATAGACCTGTTGAAAAAAAAAACTGAGAAAAAGAGAATAGAGTTTGAAACATGTAAAGAAAGGAGAGAGTCAATTAGAACAGGACTTTTTCAGGGGAGGAAGATTAATAACTTCCAGATGTTTTAGAGTGCTAACATATACAGCTTCAGGGTGTAACTCCTAAATGCAGCCACAGCATCTTACCAAATCCTACCAATGCAAGAACAGAATGTTGACTTTCCCAAGTATAAAATCCCTGAACTTTCACAGCTCTATGACATTGACTTCTATTGAAGTACTAGCTCACCAGCATTTTGAATGTTCTAGAGGGAGAGTCTGATCTTGGTCAGAAGAGGATCTTCTCCACAATGATGATCTAGGTCACTTTCTAGGGGACAGTGAGTGTTGTGTCTACATGACCATCATTAAGACACACCTAGAAATTAAGATACTGGGGCCTTCCTTCCCTGTCTCAAATTAATATGTGAGTCAGAGAAAGGTTGAGATAGACATATTTTATATTGGACAATAGTGTGTGGTAGTGAATGAATCTCCAGTAAATACTCTACTTGAAAATCCTACCTCTGGTTGATTTCCACATAACATGTCAAAGCAAGTGAAGGGAATGTAATTTATTTTAGAATTTATTTTAGAATTTAAAACACTGTAGCTTTGACATATACACACTATTATCTAAAAAGATTGAATCATGAGTTCCACTCCACATGTCTGTCATGTCATAATAAGCCCAAGGCAAGGACAAGAAGAAGGATATCCAAACTAAACTACTATCAGGTGTGGGTGTGTGTGTGTGTGTGTGTGAGAGAGAGAGAGAGAGAGAGAGAGAGAGAGAGAGAGAGAGAGAGCGGGAGAGAGAGAGAGACAAAGAGAGACAGAGAGAGAGAGATAAGAAAAAAATCAGGGTGAAAGAAAAGCTAAAAGTTAGCTTATTCTGACACCTGATCACCCATCCTACCACCTTTAGTAAAAGACAGTTGTCCCCTTCCCCAGTTATATGCTTCTTTCTTTGTCATATCTCTTTGCTTTCTTTCTTCTAAGTTCCAAGAGCCCTTCTTTTGCTTTTCTAACTTGTTTCTTGAGCCCACCCACACAGCCCAGCTGGCTCGCTTCTTCTACAATTCACTTCTACTTCTGCAACTTTGTAAATAAACTTTTGCTTATAAAAAGCAAAACCAAAACCAAAACAATTTATTTCTTACAGTTCTTTGAGAAGTTATTTACATATTAGAGTCCTTTACAAATCAGATATTGTACGATGGGAATCATAATTTACTTGAGTTGTGCCATTGTGAGGTGTTTAATTAAGAATTTCCTAGAGTCAATGATAGTCCAGAATGCATTACACATTTTAAGAGCCTGTCAGGCAGAAGACAGTAGTTATGTTAAACTACCAGGATTTAAATCACTTGTTCACTGCTTACCAGGTTGTCAACTTTGGTGAGTTTTGTAAGCAGACTAAATCTCAGTTTTCTCATCTGTAAATGGGATTATAGTGATAAGCGGTAAATAATAGTATATCTTTTTATACTTTGCCTTCAGAACTCTTTTGCATAAAAAGTAAACAAAGTGTTTTGTAGAGTGGATTCCTGTAAAAATGAAAGAATTAGCATTATATGATTTTATAGGATCAACAAGACCACTACTTGAATTGATTTTCTAGACCAGCCCTGCCTAAGAAAAATACAATATGAGCCATTTATGTAGTTTTACTTCATCTTGTGTCATATTTTCAAAAAGCAGTTTAACTGGTAATCGATATGAAAACTGTTAAACAGATATTTTACAAGTTTTCAGTACTAAGTCTTTGAAATCCAGTGAATATTTTATTCATATGGCTCATCTCAATTTGGAATAGTCAAGTTTCATGTACACAATAGCCACAAGTGCTTAGTGGCTAGTTTTTATGGCCAGTGCAGTGCCAGAACATATCACCTAGATTACCTAGGGCCTATGATACAATTACCCCTCTCCTGCTCACCAGAATACATGCCATTCATTTCTTCTGTGGCTGTTCTTGACCTGAGCATTCTTCTCGATCAGCACTCAGGCAGCTACTACCCATTACTGAGAGTTAACATATGAAATGAAACTTACTTGTAAACCTAAATCTACATGAATGTCTATACATTTCTAGTTGTTGTAGAAAATTTTTCTTTGGTTACAGAGTTTTTCTGTAACTGGCAACAGTGAATCATTAATCCTATAAACAGATTATCTAATATCACTAGCTTTGGCAAAAAGAGTAGATAAGGCTGAATAATTTGTTTACAGAAAAGCTGTCCCTAAGAAATAATTTCCTATGTCTGTGTGTTGTAATCATTTGTTAAGTTCCATTATTACTTAAGACTAAATATATTAAAACCTTTAAGTTAGCAAAAGCTTAAATTAATAACTTGACACAGGGTTATTTTTTTCCTAGTCTTTTCCCGGTATCTTCTTCTCTCTCCTCCCCATCATTATTCCCAGGGCTATATTAGTAATGATTTTTCAGGACCCTCACTTTACACACACAAAACCTAAGGAACAATTTCTCCACCACACACCTACTTTCTGTCAATCATAAATATTACATTTGTATCAGTAAGCAGAATCTGACCACTTTTATAGATGTCTTTGAATGACGTAGCTTTCATGACTGTCACAAAAATGGGATAACTGTAATAGCATAATCAATAAAATATATTTAAAAAAAAGAAAAGTCAGCCTCTGTGATTAAATGAGTAAGAAGGAGGATCCTGCTTCAGAACTATGTAACTTCTTTCTAAAGCATAGTAAATTCGGAAATGCCACAGAGAACACGCAGTTGCTGAACCGAACAAATCAACTCCTCTCACACTTGTCATGACACTGACCCTTCTAAAGGATGCGAAGTACATGTCCATGTGCTCTCTGTTCCAGCAGTTTCTTGCAGGCCTTTAAACTGGAAAATACATTGTTTTTGAGCAACTGAAGGAAAAGATTGAGGGAAACCTTACTGAAACCACCACACAACTCATTAGCTGAAAAATGTGTAAATGGGTGTGTACCAGGGCACCAGAAGACTGTTTAATTGGTTACAAAATCCCAGAAGACTATGTGAAGATTGACATTTTCATCCAAAGCCATCTGTGACTCTGCACTTATTGAGAGAAGAAAAAATCTACCTAAATACTACCTAATAGATACCTAATGATTTCAGCGAGAGGGGCCAGGCCTTTCAGGGCCCCTATTCCTCCTTGACTCGCTTATCGATGATGCCTCATCTTCTAACATTATAGATTCATATCTATGACTCATGTCTTAGTCTTTGCTGAAATGCAACTTCCCCTGGAAGTTTTAACAAGTTAAATATGAATGACTATGCATTTCCTTTTCAATTAGCTAACGTTGTAGCTGGCCCTCCACTGACCCCAGACTCAGGTAGATCTTACACTGCTAGCATGCTGGTAATAGTGGGTATGGGAAAATAACTAGGAGGAAAGTCATATTCTAAAGTAAAATATTTGCTTTTCTTCAACCATGAAGTCCAGAGAATTTTCTGTGTTTCTTACACGTGAGAGGTAATGATGGCTTAGGTCTTCTGCCCCCAGGTTTTCTCATTTACGTGTAAATGGGAAGAGGGGTGGAGGAAGACCACACTGGCAGAGAGGGGAGTGCTCCTGCCGCATGCTCAGGCTTTTCAGTCAGGGGCTTACACTCAAACTGACCAGAATGCTTTGCTCTTATAAAGAAGTTTTGACTTTTAAACACTCATCCATACATTATACCTTGGCTTAAGTTATACAGGGAATATCTGTTATAGGTGCATTTCCAATTCTGAAAATTTCAACTAAAGGTCTCAGAGCCAAACCGTTGCTGAGGTATTATTTAACTCTTTATAATTTATTATTCTTAAGTACCTTCTAATGGGTTTCATCGATTTGCTCATTGTGCTTATCACCAGGCAGGTTGGCCATTTATCCAATGCGTTGACATTTACATTGATTTTTGAATAGCCTTCAATGTCTTTCTTCATTTGGGCAGGGTTGATGAGCCCATTCTCAAATAAACAAGTAATTGAAAAGAGGATCTTTTCTATTTGTATCTAGTGGTTTTTAAAACACAGCATGGAGAAAGGCGGCTGCCATTGTAGAAGAGAAGGATCTTAGCAAGTACATTAAGGTGGCCATAAGAATAATTGCTTACACTTCCACAGTGCTCGCTAGATTCTAGGCTTCCTTTTAAATGCTGTAAACTAATTTAATATTTAAACCCTAAAGAGGCTTTAAATATTACTATTCTCATTTTACATATGAGGAGATTGAGGCACAGAGAGGTTAATTAACTTTTTAAATTTCATACAGTATTTCTGCCTTTTCAGTCACAAACTGAAAGGTTAAGGAAACACAAAATCAGTAGATAATTAAACAACAAAAAATATGTCCTTTACCATACACAGCTAAGCTTTCCAAGAAACCTTAACAGAACTTGATCTGACTTTGTAACCTTCATTTCGACAAACAAAGGGGAACCGTGCAGGTCTTGGCTGGCTGAAGCTTGTGAAGTTGGCATCCGGAAGGAGAAGCACATATTGATGTAGGAAATTACATATGTGCCTAAGTGACTGAGTAAAGTGATTTAGCTATCGTTACTGGCAGTTAGGCAACGACGACTGAAAATGGGAAGCAAGAGCAATGCTGAGCTGAAGAAAAATCGACAAGCAAAAAACCGTGGCCAAAGATTGAGGCATCTCTGAAAGAGCCCATCAAGAAAAAAGGTGCAAAATCAGGACGCAGTTCTTGCTCTACTGATCTCTGCACAAATTCAATAATATGGATCTTGAAAATCAACCATGTGTGCTCAGAATAAATGTACAAAAAAATCAGATCAAGTTGCAAGTACCAGTGTATGTGCTCAGGTGTTATCTGTCTTGTGTTTTTCCCCAGACACTAAAATCTAAGGATATTTGCCACTCCCAACTTGCTCATTCATTACACTTCATAAATATGGTAGCGCTGAAC
>PVKM010009675.1:0-36399 GCA_004027735.1 Carollia perspicillata | reverse complement strand
ATCTGCATGTGAATGTGGGACCACCTGGTCCACCAGCCACCTTGTGCTCAGTGCCCCTCCACAATCCGCAGACTGGCTGAGTCCCCCCCCCCCCCACCCCTCATGCTTAGGTTCTCCCTGCCACCACTTTTTTTGCTGAGACCCCTCTCTGCCTGACTCCGCCCCTCCTGGTGGTCTGGATCTGGATGAATGTGTCTGTTTTAACTCCTTGGTTGTCGGACTTCTGTACAGTTCAATTTTCAGTCAGTACTGGTTGTTTTTTTGTTTGTGAATTTTTGTTGTCCTTATTTTGGTTGTGTGAGGAGACACAGTGTGTCTACCTACGCCTCCGTCTTGGCTGGAAGTAAAAAGTTTTCTTTACTAAAAAATTTTCTTTATCGAATAGGTTAGTCACCTTTGAGTTAATTACTTATTTAAAATTCCCAACTGATCTATTTTACTTAATGGTTATTGTAGTTATTTGTTATTAAACCAGTAAGTTATAGACCATGTCAAGGGAGAGGAGCCATGGAAAAGTTTTGTCAGAGATGAGAATTAGCAAGAAATGTTATTGATTATATATGGGTATTAAATGGGAGTTAAAAAAGCATTAAGAGATGAGGTCTTTAGGAAAGGGAAAATGTATTGGGGTGTCAAAAAAGTCCATTTAGTTTTTTCTGTAAAAAGGCACATTTTTCATTTTCATCAATATCTTTATTTATCAGGGTATTTTGAATATGTCAGTTAACTCATGCTATTGGCTTCTAGTGGGTAGAGACCAGATGTGCTGCTAAACACCTTCCAGTGCATAAGCCAGTCTTACAGCAAAGAATTATTTGGCCAAAATGTCAGTGGTACCAAGAAACACTTTTGGCACATTCCGTCAGTCACAACACCTTCCATACATGGCACAGGTCTTTTTTTGCATTTCAGTCATATTTTTACTTTTCTTGAAATAATAAAGCATAATATGTCAAAATGTTTCATATTTTCTTCCATCTTCAATATTAAAATGGCTGCACAAAAATTCACCAGTTTTGCTTTTTTAAATGCATGCTGATAATGACAGCTGTCAACATACAACCTAACAAAATTGTTTTGAATGAAGTTAAAGACAGCTAAGCACTATGAGAGCCATTGTACAGAAAAAACTAAGTCAACTTTTTGGCCAACCCAAAAAGGGCAAATAAAGAATCTGATGTTGTAGTGCAGTGATCACCACCACCATTCTGAGAGTCTCAGCAGTCTTGTACTTTTTGTGGACGTAGTATTAGAAGTGGTTGTCTTGCTTAAAAACACTTGACTGGAGAGAAGATTTACTGTGGCTTGATTTTACTGAGTATTAACATTAGATCATAGTGAATGGTTGCTCTTCCTTATCCATAGAGCCATAGAATGAAGAGTTACTCTGAACGTCATGTGGTTAAGACAAATGAAATAGCATCTTATTTTTCCAGGCCTCCCAGATTATTTTTGAATTATCAGCTCAGTGCTCAGATTGAGGAACTCCTGATACCCTATGTATGCTTGAGTACTCTTTTTTTTTTTGAGTAAATTGTAGACCGATTGATTATAAAATTGCTTATTGTTAAGAGACTTCATTGTCTCTTAGCTCACCTAGTTATCTAGTTTCTTTGGTTATAGGCTTTTCTAGTATATATTCACATGGTAACAAAGAACATATTGACTTGTTAGGAATACTTTGAGGGTATAAATGTGCAATTGAAATAATATGTAGCATTACATTTTTGCTATTACATGGCTATGATATTATGTATAGAAGTGATAATAATAAGACCACATTCTTGTGTGATTTTGGGGGGTTGTTTTAGCAAAGCACTTTGAAACAGATTTTGTCCTCCTGAATTCTAGCAGTCTTAAAGTTGGTAAGATGCTTTTGTTTAATTTTCACAGAGGAAAAAAATGGAGTCTTTCATTTATTTATTTGGTCAGTAATTAAATATTGTTTCTATGGTATATTGTGCACTGATTTTAACTTGTTCATAGGCAGAATCTATACCAGTTTAGTAATGATAGCAGTAGTAATAGCAGTAGGAATAGTTGAAATTTATAGTATTTATTACGTGCACTTAACATATATCAACTTACTTAATTCTCAGAACAACCTTATTTATCCATTATGTATTAAGTACTATTATTTATCCCCATTTCTTCAGGTAAGAAAACTGAAGCATAGAGAGATTAAGCTAAGCAATTACAAAGTTACATAGGTAGGAAGTGGGAGCTGGAACTTAAACTGGGATGTAAATTCCAGAGTTGGTGTTCTTAACAGTTTTTGTGGTCTATTGCCTCTGCAGCATATAATTAGAACCAATATATTCTGTTGTTTCCTCTGTCAACTTAAATGCTGGGAATTGCAGATACTTCTTATCTCATTATATCCTCAAATACTATTGTTCTAATCTTGGAAGTTTGGGTAAGGATGCTAATCTTGTTCTTGTACTCAAGAATATAAATTCCATGAGAGCAAGAACCTTAGTCATCTAGTTTACCTCTGTATTCCCAATTCATGCCATAGTGCTTGGCTTATAGTATTTTCTGAGATATTTGTTGAATAAGTGCATTCAGACATGTGGCAGAAAAAAACTCCACGAACATCAAATAGAGGGCTATAATACTTTGCCATTTTGTGGCTGAAGAAGGTTAAGTTATTTCCAGATGTGTTACTATAACTATTGTATTAAAACCCCCTTCACTGATCCATCAAATGGATATATTTATTGAATACGTGTAAATCATGATATCTAGTAATGGTGTAGGCAAAAGCTTTAATCAAACGTGGGTCTAGTCCTCAAGGGCAGTGTATACCACATATATATGGGGGAAGTATAGGACTGCTTAAGTGCAAAGTAAATTTTAAACTACATGGAATATGAACTTGAATAATGAGAGCTGGGAATCTTGAGATCTCATTCAGTTCTTGATTTATATGATGGATGGAGGCACATGTTTAGAGAAGCTAAGTGAATTCTCCGACATAGTGCTATAAAATGTTTCTTAGATGGGAACTAGAACTCTAGTCTCCAAAATGGCATTGGAAATTGCATTCAAAGTTCACAGATAGGATAGAATTGACCCTTGGAAGGTGAGGAAAGCAGTGTTATTTAAAGTGACTCTTTGAACATTTTGGGCTGAAGGAGAATGTTTCAGGCAGGAGAGTATTAATACAAATGGGAGGAAATAAGAAAAACATTCTGGGCATCAGTAAGGTAACAGTTGGACTTACTAAGTTTGTCTCAGGAAGTGGTAAGAAGTGACTGAAGATTGAATTGGGGAGTGATTTGGTCCTTAACTCTTGTTGCCTAAATGATGTTCAAGCAAGATCAGTATAAAAGAAATCTGTAGTTTGCATTAGAGTGGGGGTACACCTGGAAGCAGGAAGGACCAGTTAGGAAATTGTGATTTCTAGTTATTAATGACTGAATGACATAAATTAGGGTGATAGTGATTTCCCCTCTAAAATGATTTGGTACAGGAACCCTTTGGTTAGTAAATTTCTCAACTTATAAAAATACTATATTCACTTTCCTGCCTGCTTTTTTAAAGCAATATGTTTCTCATTTTAAAAAAAGAAAGAAAAAATATTACTTAATTTCCCAGAAAAGCTATTACCTATAACTACATTTTTAAAGGTCTGAAGGGTAACTGGTTATAACTTAAGGTAGGGTTTTTTAGCAATTTAATATTTTCATAGGGTTTATCTGTATCTAATCCAAAGCAGATGTGCTCCAAATATATTCAGTAATAAAAAGGAATACAAGTGAATATATTTTAGGGCTCGTTCTATACATTCAAAAGTGAACTAATATTTCAGGGTTGGTTCTTTACACTCATGGTTGTGGAGACCTTTGCCTGCTTTCTTTTCATACTAACCAGATTCCATGGCCAGTCTCTTCAAGGTAATGGACAGAAGAGGCATTATTTCTTCCTGTTCGCTGAGCAGGAGCTACCTTTTGGTAGGCCTCTACCAAAAGGGAAAATGGTATATATTTACTTAAAATGTGAACAGCATTAATACTATTATTGACACTAAATGTGAGTAATATGATTATTTTATTGACATTGAAAGTGCCATAGAACTATCTTATTTCTTTATATATCTGTACCTTTATTCAGTTTGCTTGCCATTTTTTTTAAGCCAGAATTTTTTTCTATTTAAAAATGCTCAAGAGACTTTAAAAAGGCCAAAAGGCCCAAAGATGTCTGAGTTTAATATAAGATCATATTGAGGTGGTGTCTTTCGATTTCTCCATTTCTAAGTTATTAATTTGATCCTTGTTAATGAAACACCTGATAATTCTTTTAGTTGGGTCGTGGTGATTTCCTCTGACTTCCGTTATCTTACATAAATGGCCATCAGCTTATGAATGATGAAAATTGTAATACCAGAAATAATCGTGAAACATCTGAAGATTCTACTTGAATATCTTTTATGCATTAGTCTTCAAAACCAGGCCCAATGATTACCAGGTTGTGTAGTGGAGATCATGATGAATGTCATCTGCAAAAATTGGTATTAAATGCAGCTCTTTCAGAACAGAAACCAGCAAACACCCTTCAAGATGAAACACCTGCTTGCCATTTTTAAATTTTGAGAATGTGTACATATATAGGAATATAATTTTTTTAAAAGGGACATTATGAATTGCCCTTGGATTACAAAGATGTAATTTATTTAATAATGATCTGCACAGCATTGTCTCTATTCTTTTTTTAATTAAAAATGAATTTATTTTTAAAAACTTTAAAAAAAGTTACAATTGACATTTAGTATTTCAGTTGTACAGCATAATGGTTAGATATTCATATAATTTACAAAGTGATTCCCCGTGAGAATTCTAGTACCGTCTTGACATAACTCTGTTCTTAAGGAGAGCTGACAGTTGGATTCAAGATTAAGTGTGTGTGTACGTATACATATATGACATACATACATATGCACAAGAAAGGATAACAGATAACAGATTCCATATATTACTTTCCTACTATTTTTGGTCTTTTGCTTTGTTTTTTTCACCTATTTGTAATTTATCTTGTAATATTTATATATTTTTGTAAGCTGCTTGAAACATTTTTAAGGACTGATTTAGGATAGAAATCCAATAAGTGGGAAAAGTATGAGAAAGTAGGATATGATAAATTTTGAGAGGTACTAATAAAGCAGTATTGAGAGCTAGAACTCAAAGATCACATACTTTTGAGGTGACATTAGAGAGAAATTTGATAGCTATGGGGATTAGTGTGTCATTTTAGTAGAGAAAACTTATACCAAAAAAGTTCAAGGTCCTGGGAATATTTATAGAAAAGAACATAGGACATAATCTAAGTTGGTAGGAGATGGTGTCTATATACAGGAATATACAATAGAAGATAAAGTTAGCTTTGAAAAGCCTAATGGCAAGATTGAGAAGTCTGGATTTAATTGGATATGGAGTGGGGGGCCTCTTAGGTTTTGTACTGTGTAGTTGCTTGATCAGGAAAGTGCTGAATTTACTTGGGATGTCTCATTGCTTCCATAATGGGGTATGAGAACTCAGTAATTCCTTTTCTACAAATGGTAGAAATGGAGGCACATTCTCTTGGTGGCTGCAATCCGAGCTGTTTGTTTGAACCAATGACCTTGGCCTCTTCAGGAAAGCTAAGGAGGTAAGGGCTCCAGCACACACAGTAACACTCCACTTATCTGGTGGTTGAACATAGCTCTGGACTGTCGAGGCTTCCAAAACTGCTTGAAATTGTTTACACAAAATAAAGCCATATGGAATTTTTTTTGTGTGTGGCTATTTTTGCATAGCATTTCTGGTCCTTTTTTAGAATTTTTTTAAAGTCTTAGATTTGTTAGCTTTATCATCTTAAAGCAGAAGAGGGAGGGGAAGGGAAAGAAGTGGAATTCTGAGGCACATAAGGTGACATTGGGAAAGTAGCAGTTTTATAGCCTGACAGCATGATAGGAGTTAGAAATTTTTTAAAAACCCCAAAGAAATATGATACGGTATTGGATGTTCACTAGTTGAAAGTTAGATTATATTTGGTATATTATTTTAAGGAAGCATGGACATAGAGAACAAATTCCAAATGGTGTTAATTGCTGAACTATAGGCAAGTATAGACAGTCTTTTTAGCTGTACAATACCTGACTTCTCTGTATCATTTGTAGAATACCTGACTTCTCTGTATCATTTAAGCATTGACAAATCACTTTACTGATCCATATTGCTTTTTTCAGTTCTAAAATAAGACAAGTGCTTCACATTTTTCCAGCTTTCAGACTAGTGAGGTTATTCTATAAGAAATTAATAATGTGTTAGAAATAAAAGCTAGACCTTTACATATAGAAACTGCTGAGAATGTTTTCATTAGTAAAATTGAAAGTTTTTAATAGATGCTAAGATTTAAATGATTATTAATCTTTTTATTTTTACTGAAATTATTGGTAAATAATCAATATCTTAGTTATCTACTCTGTACAAGGTATTTTGTAGACAGTTACTAACTTAGATATTTTACTTTAATAAAGATTATTTTCCCTCAATATTTTCTTTGACATATTTTTACTAATTACCTTTCTCAACACAGTAAATCAAATAATTGTGTCAAGGGAAGCTAATTTCTCTTGTTCCACATGCCCTTTTTAAAGAAATAGATAACTTAGACCACTTTTTTATAAGGAAGTTTTGTTTACACTTAATATTAAGTAAATTTTTGGGTTTTTTAAATGTTTATTTAATCTTAGAGAGAGGGGAAAGGAGGGAGAAAGATGTAGAGAAAAAATCAGTGTATGAGAGATACATTGAACATTGGTGCCCTCAACTGGGGACCTGGCCTACAACCCAGGCATGTGCCCTGGCTGGGAATTGATTGATCTGGCGATCTTTCTGTTTGCAGGCCAGAACTCAATCCACTGAGCCACACCAGCCAAGGCTAATTTTGTTTTCTTAGTTGTGTTCTTTTAGATAGTTTTGTTGTGGTATTTTCAACAATGGAGAGTTTTCTCCTATTGAGGAAATGCTCTTAATGTTTAAAAAATTACTTTTTAAAGATGGTATTCAGTGAAACATGTATTAGCAAATTTATTTTGGAAAAAGTGCTGGTTTTTAAGTTAACATTTTTGGCTTGATCTTTGTTTCTTTAAGAGTTTTGCTTTGGGTGCAAGGTGGTTGAGTGGAATTGAGAAAAATCTCTGGTTTTGGCTCTATGCTGTCGACTAATCATATACTGATAAGCCATCAACTGTCTGGGTCTTTCCTTATCTTCTTCTCTTAAAAGAGTTTGTCACTATAGATTGTTCTAACTTCTATTTTAGAGTCAAGCATAGAGCCATGTCTTGTCTTTGGTTGATACTCTGTATTGTAAAATCTTGGAATAGGGGATTTGGGTGATTTCCTTAGCTGTTCTTCATTGTCATTGTTTTTTTTTTTCTTCTTTGGGAATCTACGAAACATTATTTACCAACTATTCTATTAAACGATGGCAGGATTTGTATGTTTGTATGTTTGTACCGTTATATTTATTATTAGGAATTTTACTTATTGTGAAGTTCCAGGGAGAAAGAGTAGATCAAGAGTGAAAAGATGGGATAAGTCCAAACTAGCTATTTTATTTGTTTCTTGGCCTTCATTTTTGAACCCCATAATAATAAATCATGATGCTGCCTCCCAATTCTTTTAGGAACAAATATGTTTAATGCTTATTGAAGATACATAATATTTGAATCAGCAACCTCTTTAGCTCTTCTTTTGTAAATTTATGTAAGATTGAAGATAGATTTGTAGGGGTGCTAAAAATTATGTGACAGGTGATTATAAACTTTCTTTTACTATGTATTGCCTGATATATTACTATAAGTAAAATATTGTCAAGTTAAGTAACTTGATCAGATAATTACTAAGTGATGGAGCTAGTATTCCATTAGATAATTTGATTCCAAAGCTTACACTCTTAATCATTCTGGTGATTGCCCTAGGCCACTGATAGGCAGCAAGAGGTGGCATCTGACAGCTGTAAAAGAGCCACCCTTAGTCAACCAATATGGAGGCATTTGGCCCTGCAGTCATCATTGGTTCCTCATTGTAGACTTGTACAATGACTGATGTTTCTAATGATCTGTTTAATCCTAATTCAGTTGTTTTAGTACATTTTGAAAGCATTTTCTACCCCAAATGATTAAATGTTCCAAACTTTTGCTAAAGAATGAACTTTAAATTTGGGAAATTTGCTTAAGTGGAATAGAGTTTCTGAAGAATAAATGAATAAAGACATAGTTTTATGGTATGAACATTTCAGTAAATCAGATTGGTGGCCACCTATTGGTCTCAGTTAGTGAGCTTTTACTATAAGCTGTTGATATTTAGGTCATTTTTAATGCTTAATGAGATCAAATTACATTATAATACTTTTTAACACCAGGGGTTTGAGTTAGAGGCTTAAAGCATGAGTGAGGAGAAGACAGAAAAATAGAAAGGTAGAAGAACATTAAAAGGAGATGGAAGAGGGTCTGGTGGTAATTGATACTTTATTAAACAATTTTGTTGCTTGAATCTAGCTATATAAATTATTTTAGCAAAATTACCTAAGCTGGTTTAAGCAATTGTTTATTAGCTTAGAAGGCCTTCTATACTCTTTACTGCTATTGTGATGATTTATATTTATTTACAAAATATTTATTGAATGCTTGTTTTGTATGTTAGCAGTGAGAAACAGTATTAAGGATACAAAAAATCATGGTTTTGGTCTTCAAGAGTTTTGTCGGGCATCCATAAGAAGCATCATATGATATCAATATATTTGAATTATTCAATTTAAGTTATAGTATGCTTGTTATTCTGTATATGGTGTGCATGACAGCTTTTTAATGCAAGTAAATTGATTAATCTAGGCTGCAGATTAAGGAGCATAGAGCATAATGAGGTCGAATTTAATGAGCATTAGCCTTGGCATTGACTGTTATCTAATCTTGCTAACACTACCCCACTTCATTGAATGACCTTGGTAAAGGTAAATGTAAGCCCAGTTTCCTTACCTGTTAAGTGGGACTAATAGCTACTTTTGGCACTGCTGTTGGCAGGATTAAAGGAGATAAAATATGTAATACACTTAGCTCACTTCTTAGTTTTGTAAAGGGTGGCTGCTCTTATTACTGTGCAAATGAGATTGATTTTTTTCTGAAGCACTGTAAATTTTTTTGTATGTAACTCATCAGTTTTTCTTTTTAAAATATTTTTGAAGTACTGTAAATTAAAATTAAAAGCTTGCCTACACATTCAGAGGCATTCTTCATAATGTGTCTTGTGATACTTTTGGTACAGCCTTTCTTACCCGTGGCTCCATAAGAGAATCCCTTCAGGAAAAGAATGACTACTTTCTCAATTCTCCTCAGAGTGGTGTATACCTACTATGTAGATGAATGGTAGAAAGTGAGTTTATTACATATAGGGAAGGTATCGAGGATTCTTTTGGTGAATCCTTGGCTGCCAGGACTATACTATATTTGATTATTTGGGAGATGCTTCAAGATTCTTAAATTTACAGAAACAAAAGTTGTTGCAAAGCATACCTTCCTGTGTTTTATAATGGGGGGAGGGTACTTTACAGGAATGTCATGTAGCTGTATGTTAATTAATACTCCAAAATAGACCCATTTCCCTAATCAAGTGATTTTTAAAGTTTTTCATTGTAAAGATTATTTTAGGTGAGTTAATGCCCTAAGAACCATCTGTTTCACACTTGGTCCCATGTGGGATTGAAGACTATCTCCTTAGAGGAAAAGGAATTAATCAGTTGTTTTTAATAAGAAAATGAGTCAGTACCTAAGTGTCAAAGATTCATTGAGCTAGATTTTAAAATCTAGTATAAAAGTTTCTAAACCAGTGATTTTGGAATATTAGTTCTTCAAGTGAATAAAAATAGTTCTGGAGCCGAGGGGTTTTGGAATACATTTGTTACATTCATCTTGGGGGTTACCATTGCATTTTAGTTTATTAAAGACAGAGATTCTGTAGAAGAGAGACAGTTTTATTTATAACTCCAACTCTTTTTATCATATAATACCTGTTCATGTTCTGCAGAGGCAGTGTGTTTGTTGGGAAATGTTACTTTGCTTCATTTTATATATGAAAAATATTCTGGGTCATATATTTAAGTGATGGCAGTCTTCAGCTTGAGCCCATCTCTACGTTTATCCTGTTCTAACAGTTCCTTTTCTGCTCTACCATCCTGTTTTTTATAAGTACTTGATTTACATGAGAAATATAAGTAATTGTTGTCATGTGAGAGTATATACCAAGTGAACCATCTGCCAGAAGTTTAAGAACATACTTTGAGAAGTACAGCACTGACATATTTGCAGCCTCATCTAATTGGTCCTGTCATTGTAAATGATTTGCAGACCTTAGGGATAGACTTCATAGAGTTAGTACATTCCTTGGGGAAACTCCTAAACAGGATAGAAAAACTATTGGATTGACCGAAAAGTCTATTTTTTTCCCTGTAAAATAAAAGACATTTTTCATATGCACCAATAACTTTATTGATTTGTGTATTTTGAGTATTTTGACTGTCTCCTGATGTTATTGGTTTTTAGTGGGTAGAGGACTGGGGTGCTGCTAAACATCTTCCAATGCATAAGGCAGCCCCACAGCAAAGAATTTTTCCACCAAAATGTCAATAGTACTAAGAAACTTCACAAACCACTTTTGACATGTTCAATCAGTCACAGCACCTTCTCCATACATTGCACAAATCTTTTTTTGTGTTTCAGTTGTTTTTACCTTTCTTGAATTAATAAAGCATAATATGCCAAAAGTGTTGCATATTTTCTTCTATCTTCAGTATTAAAATGGCTGCACAAAAGTTGACCAATTTTGATAAGTTTTTTAAAAATGCACGCTGCTATGACAGCTGTCACAATAAAATCTAACAGAATTATTTCAAATGAAGTTGGAGACAACTAAGCACTACAAAGAGCCATTGTATGGAAAAAACTAAATGAGCTTTTTTGGCCAACGCAATTGTTAATTCTCTAAAGATTCAAAGATAGGGAAGCTAATCAGAATTTGTTCTGTGATTTGGTTACCATTAACATAGAACATTTTACTAACTTTGTGTTTCTTTTGTTTTAGAGTTAAAGCTTGATATTGCCAATAAAGTAAAGGAACCAGTTGAACATTCTTGTTCCCCATTTATCCATTTCTTATGATACACTTAACTTGAGAAATGAAAAAAAAGTATCAAAAGGGATGTCAGATTCTGAGGAGAAAATTTGAAATCTTTTTGAGACTAAATGATTTATCAAAGGGGTGAAAAGAATGGTTATTGGAGATGATCCTGGAGATACATTGGTAGATTAAGAAAGGAATTTTGGCTCTTTTGGTAATGTCTTTGAAGATAGACCACCATAAAATTGCAGAAGTCAAAATTTTAAAAGCACAATCTGCATTTGACAGTTTCAGAAATTTGATTAAGGTTTTGGAAAAAGACTAGAAAGTTTTTTTTTACTACTTAGAAATACTATAATCTGGTATTAACCGCTGAATAAAATTAAAGGAGTGACATTTAAACATGTGAAGCAATATACATGTTTTATTTTTTAATGGATGTATAGTCATAAATGAAATTTTCCTCATCTGCTAAATCAAGAACTGTGTTTTAGTAGTTCAAGATCTTAATATAAAATTTGTTGTGGCTTGTACAAAGCTTTATTAATATCCCATCCAATGTTAATTAAACTTCACATATCCCGTATATCAAATCATATTTGTTAAATTCTTAACTTGATGGTGATGTTCTTTTCCCTTATACCTTTTCACCATTTTCTTTTTGGCAGTATTTTCCTTTAAAAGACATGGATTGTGACTATAAAAATCTTATTCCCAAAATATGTGGAAAGTCTTAGCTATAAAAGCTGTGAATAGTCACTAAAATGCCAGAATTAAATTTTTTCCCCAGGATTTTAATGAAATTCTCATATATTTACAAGAGTATCCTTTGTTAGGCAAGTTAATGTATATATAATATGTAAACTAGAAATTGAAATTAGAAAAAAATCTTTATGCATCTTGCATTTTCGTAGTACTTAAAAAGATGAGAGGGATTTCTGTTTACCATTTCAGCATACTTTAGATATAAGCTTTTCAGATTCAATAAAAACTCTGTTCCTAGATTGTCTGTGTTGCTGATAACTGAGTTTTGCTCCTATTTACCTCTAAGTTTCATTGCCTTATCAAACTTTTATAGGTTGATAGAAATTGCAAAGCAAATAACTGTCAAGTGATCTATGTTTAATGAAATCGAAGGAAAGAATTGGAGGGTTCTACTTAAAACAGAATGTGTTTATTTTAGCATTTTATATATACTAAATACTTAAAAAGAAAATATTTAACTGTTAATAAGAATAACATGATTTGTAAAAGTATAAAATTAGTTAAAACTCAGAATCCTGGAGACAAACTGGTTTTGAATTTTCTGCTCTACATCTTAATTGTGTGTTCTTAGGTAAGAGTTACTTCACTACTTGGTGTCTTAACCTTATTAGCAAAATTGTGATGATTATAATACTGTATTCCTCAGAGTTATTGTGAGGACTGAATGAGGCAGTATATATGCAATGCATAATGTATTACTTTACATATATTAAGTTTTCAATATATGTTAAAAATAAAACAAGAGGTTATAAATATTTGCAACTGATTTTATAAGTGAAGGTAAAATTATTTGGGAGTTTTATAATTTTGATTTTTAGTAAAAAATGTAAGAGGGACATTTATGGCACTAAACTTTGTTTCCTATGAAAATTTGTTAAAAATGAGCAGAAATTTTTATTTTTTCCCTGTTTTAAATGCAGGAATTTAAATGATTCATACATGATCATTTAAATTTGAAGACCTTTTGTTTTTTATCCACCTATTCTATCATATGTTTGCTGTAGTCTAAAGTTAGTTTCCACACTACTTGTTTAATGTAAACATTATTTATTTTTTGTGTTTGTAGGTGAGATTTTCTCATATACTTTTTTCCTGAATCACAGTTCCCTGTGTAGAGAGCTATTTACCAAATAAACATAAGCAAGACTATCACCATCTGATTACTTTACTGATATTACTGCAGAACATGACATAATAGTGTCATTTCTATTAGGATTAATTTTTAGAGACATATTGGGGGGTAAGCTTTTCATATCAATAAAAAATATAGACTTTTTTCCTCAATAGATATTACATAGGTGTATAAAATATGGTACCTTATTGAGAACTCTTTATTGTTTGTTTTTAACTTTATTTTAAAATAATTTGACTTAAAAAGTTGCAAAATACTATAAAAGTACCCATTACCTTCACCCATCTTTCCCTAATGTTTATATTTTATATAACCATAAAACAAATATAGAAATCAGTAATTAATACTAACCAATCTGTAAATGTTTTACCAAATGATCTTTTTCTGGTTCAGGATTCAACCTAGGATCTCATTTGTGCTTAATTGTCATGTTTCCTTAAGTCTCTTTCGGTCTGGGATGGTTCTTCATTCTCTCTTTGCCTTTCATGACCTTGACATTTGTGAAGTACTAGCTAGTTAGAATGCTCCTCAGTTTGTGTGTCTGATGTTCTTTCATGATCAGATTGAGATTATACATTTTTGGCAAGGATTCCACAGAACTGATGTTATGTTCTTATCAGTGTATTATATAAGGAGGTACATGATATCGATTTGACCCATTATTGGTGATGTTACCTTGAACATTTGGTTAAGGAGCTGTCTGCTAGGTTTCTACACCATTAAATTACTCTTTTTCTCTTTAGTAATAGCAAGTGTCTTGTGGGAAGATATTTTGAGACCAAGTAAATATCCTATTTCTCATCATACTTCCACCCATTAATTCTAGTATCCCCTAATGATGCTTGCTTGATAAGAACCTTTTGGATTTAATTCTTTAACATCTTTTTGCTGTTGATTGGAAATTAAGTTTCTTGTCTTAGATTGATAAGAATCACACAGGAATTAATGTAAAGGCATCCTAACTGATAAAACATTTTATTTCTTTCTGGAGTCTTATATTCATCTTTTTCTAAATGAATTCAAGAATATAGCACAACACCAAATCCTGGAATAAAAAATGTGGTAGAAAGATGATCCTTTATTTTTCCCTTCCCAGTACCTTATATATACTTCAAAATATGCTAGTCATGATTAGAACAAAGCCAAACATTCATGCTAGCAGAATTAACAGGTAAAAAAGATGCTAGAGAAGTAAAGTAATGGGCTAGGTTAATTATAAAAAGAATTTGCCACAGTGATTTAGAGGTTTTTTTAAAATTACTTTCATTAAGGTTTTCTTTTTGTCAAATACAGAAGCCTTTTTTATTCAGAGGAGGCAATGGTAAATTTAATATTTTTATATTTAGTCATCTTAACTCTGAAGTTGTCTTTTTAAAGGCAGCTTGACCCTGAAGTTGACGTTCTTACAACTGATACATATTTTATGATTGCTTTTTATCTCTTATTCTGTAGTGGATTAACTACTTTAAAAAGTGTATTGTGTATTATTTCTTTTTTATTTGTTTTACTTCTTCATCTTATAAACTGTTGGAAGATGAAGACATGGTTGGGTTAGTTCTTTCTTGTCTGTCTTTTAACAAATACTTGACATTTAAACTGAGTGAAGTGATTTGAATCCTAATAACATTTTTTAAATGTGCTTTCCAAAAGGATGAGTAGAAAGTACAGGGTCTGGCACAAATAATGCCCCCTTTTTGTTATAAAATCTTTATTACAAATTCATAAGCATGTAATTCTGTAATATAACAATACCACACTCAAGCTCACCGTATGACATTTTAGGTGAAATGTTCAATTTAAAACTATAAATTGTTACACACATATTATCCTACCAACCACACTCAAGCAAGCCTTACTTCTGCCGGACCCTGTATATTGATAAATCTTGGAATGTGGAGTTCTTAAAACATTTATACTAGTTTTTTATTCTCATTACAACTTGCTTTTAGGAAACTGCTTTCCATGATTAAGTGTGTATTCTCATAATGCTATGCATTCTTTAAAGTTACAAGTTTTCTTTCCTATTTTGATGTTTTTAAGCTGTATCCTGTTTGATACTATATATAAGATTGTGGTTTAGAAATAATCTTACAGAGCCAATAAAATAAATACTGTCGCTAACTAGTTCTAAGGAAGTTGGATTTTGCTTGTTTGCTTGCTTTTTGGCAACATCCCTCACTTTTTAAAATTGAAGATTTGAAATTGGATGTTCTGGCAAATATCTGGTTTGTTTCTTACTAATTTTAAATGTGGAAAAAGAATATTAGAAAATCTATAATGGGTGTTGTGATTTAGCTGAAATTTGGATCATCTCAGAATAATACCTTTGAAGTTTCAGTTGATCATACTCAAAAATTAATCCTAGAAACTGATCCCCAAAGGAGATCCATGAAAGCAGTACTTTTGATTGTTTTTATTTTCTCTAGGATTAGAAAGTTGAACTCTTCAAAATTCTTCTATTTTTTCTGATCAGTAGGCTTCATTCATTTGTAAATATTTACTGAATTTACCTACCTCAGTGTGCCAAACACTCTTCTAGGGGCAGGAGATACAAAAACTCACTATTTCTGTTATGGATGTTTTATAATTTTTTTCTTAATGCCAGCTGGGGCTGTTCTGGACACTTGGATTTGTGAGAAATTCTTTTTCTTTATAAATGTGCCTTAGAACCAGTAAAATGAATGATAAATGATGACTAGGAAAAAGATTTGCATCATGCTTTCAGTTTGTGTAAAATGTCTTGTTTTATGAGTAATCTGTAAATCTGTAAATTAGCAAATTCAACTTCAGATTAGTTACAGCACAAGTGAATAGAAATCATAGTCTCTGCAAAAATGCGTTACCTTCTATTTCACTGCCTAAAGATGGTTAGGTATAGCCTTTCCTTTTCAGTATGAGGAATGTTTAAAACTAGCAGTGCATGCTTATTTAATAATTTGATATTGAGAATAAATACTGCGAATAGTTTAATTTGTATATTTCAGGAAAATTTCTTGAGTGGTATTTCCATATTAAATACTTAGATTTATTGATTCTGATTTGAATGTAACTGGATTTTTTAGTTATGTTCATAACTAAACAGTTGTTTGAGTTTCTTTGTGGCATTTCAGCATTGCTGATTTTGTTGGCTTTGGTTTGAAATTTATTCTCTAGTGGAGTCCTGCAGTGGAATACTTACTTTTTTTCATCTTGAAGCATCACATAGAGGAATGCTGTCTATTAAAATAGAATTAGGTAAGGTCCTACTATGTCATTTTTATGAGCCTCCATCAAGTCTCACAAAGGCTGCTTTGTCTTGTTTGATTGATGATCTCATTTTAAAAGTGCCTTTACATTTTCTACATAAATGGTGTAATATCAAATCCACACTGTAGATACGTTATTCACTCCTAAAACAAGAGAGATACTAGCTCTCCTCAATGATTCAAAATAATTTCTTTTTAGGGAAATATGCATGTTTAATTTTGAGGTGTAAATATGTTGATTCTACAAGTTTTTGTACTTCGGGCAAAATGAAAAAAGGCATATCCTGAAAGTAATCTGACTTGGGTGAAGTTTATAAGTGGATCTACTCTAGCCAACGCACTTGGCCTATAACCTAAGGACAAGTGTTTGGTGTTTTTTTAAATCTAAGTTTGTTGTATTTTTAATTTATATATTCTATGGGGTATGATAAAGGTTTGGAGCTCCTACTAGGAGAAATTGTAAACTTAGCCCAGTATCAATTTCAGCAAGATATGATTTCTTGGGAGTTGTTTTTATTTTTAGAATGAATCTATAAATTTAAAGAAAAATTAGCAAGTGTATTTGTTGTTTAAAATAGAATGTTCTCTTTTTTGCCTGTTATTTGCATTCACATATATTGCTACTACTAATTAGTATTCAAGAAATGGAGAATTATATCTTGTTTATAATTTCTGAATATATTTTGAACTATCTTAAAGTTAAGTTTTCCTAAGATCTCATTAATTTGGAAATATTTAATGATTTTCCTCATTTCTATTAAAATATTAAACATGAAAAAGTGATTTGTCAAGGAAATTGATTAGAAAAGACTAGAGGATGATCACTTAATAATTTTAAAAACACTTCTGTAGCACCTCTGTGCTCTGTATAGATACATGAAAACATAAAAGACAGCTCTGATGTGTTAAGCCTTTTTCATCTGTTCAAGAGCCATCCCTTAGGAACAAGCTGTGGAATACTTCGTTAATCTGTTTGGGATTTTTGGATTCTAGAAAAATACCTAAGTAGATTGCATTTCTTGAGATATTACTCAGGTCTTTTTCTAATTTGTACTGATTTCCTCTAGTCATTCCTCATTATACCTCCTCAATGTGAGTAAAATACTATTTTAAGCTACTGCTCAAAAAATATAGTCTGTAGTTTCTTCAAAACTAAAAGACTTCAGGACTTAAAGTCTATTGGAAACTTAAAGTGAAAAAAATAGTTGCGTGCAGGTTTATGGAGTATTTTCATAGTTACTTATTTGATACCTCTTGCGAGGTGGCAGTTTTGCCCCTTGACATCTTTTAGATTTCTTTTTTCATTTCTTTAATTTTTGGAAGTCAGCAATTTGATGGTTAAATTCATAGGTTTTATTTTCTTAGTCCAAACTATTTTCATTTCTCACTTGTACAGCATTCAATATATTCCTAAAGCAGAAGTGTTAGCTCATTGTTTCATCATTAGGTTAAAAAAATTAGTCCATGTGTTGTTAGGTAATGGAATAACCATTCCTTTTCAGCTGTTGGTATATTTCCAAACTGGCTGGCAGAGCCAGGAGGGAGTTGAAGGCACTAAAACATTAACTTTGGTTGGTTGCTACCTTCTTAGTGCTGAGACTATATCCTTTGTTGGTTGATAGAACAAGAGAGCACAACCCTCGTTCCACTAACAGGTAAGGAACACTTGTGATATAACCAGTTGCCGTGAGAGAGAGATTACTTGGTAATACTTTTTAAAAATTTATCCCAAAATATAATATGTCCCTGAAATAAAATAATGTGACTATTATGTTTCATACAGCAGGAATATACAGCACCTATTTAGAATAAGATCTGAAATTTAATAGGGATGTATCACTCTGTACCACAAAGTAAAATTGATCTATTTTCTACTGTTAAAATTTACCCTGCAGTCCCTATAACTTTAAATACATATCTGCCTCTCTTTAGTCTCCTTTCAGCTTTTCCTTGATCAGATGCCTTATGCTTTGAACTTCCTTTTCTTATTTACCTCATTCCTGTAACAATGTAAACTATTTTTCAGTATCTATCATCATCTATAATTTGGATATATCTTACTGCTTTAATTTCTGCATTGTAGCCATTAATGATTATTTCCTGGTCCTTCTTGACCTCAAAACAAAGGATCATATGTTTTAAAAAGATTTATATTCTGTATTGCCTCTATCCACTATTCTGCCCTCCCACTTTTATATTTGAGTGCTTTAGGAATAAATCTTTCAGTGACAGTAGTCATAGCTTGATAAAATGTAGGTTTAGCTTTGTATTGCTGTAATATGGGACTGTAGGCTGATTAATTCTTTAAATTACTGGAGACAGACACCAAGAACAAATTCAGCTTCTTAAGCAATTCCCAAGATTTATTAGTATTCCTGTTAATGTGCTTGATTATTCTGTTTCTACTTTTCAGTCCATCTTCTTCTCTTTGACAGAGAATTAACTGGGACTCCTTTAACATATCTGAGGTCCAGTGCCTTTCCCAGTCCCTTTAAGATTACTATGATCTTATTTCCAGTCATAATTTATCATTTTCAATTTGATCTTTACCACTTGAAGTTAAGTGGTTTGCCATAGAGTGTGTTATGGCTTAGACAAAGATAGGTTCCTAAATAGTTATGAGGAATTAATCATTTGTGGGGACAGACTTCTAATTCAAATTAAGAAGGCACTAAACAAAGTATTCCCAAAGACAGCGCCTTTTTATCCTGAGGATAAATCATTACAAACTCAAATGACCAGAGAATGTAATTTCTTAATAAGAATTTTCTCTTAAATCTATATTCAGCTCTCTATTTCAGTGCTTCTCTCCTACCAGAGGTGCAAGGAGTGATCCTAGAACCACAGATACAGCCAAGACCACGGAGAGCTTTTGACGTCAGGGGTCCACTTTCTCCACTGAACCCTTGGAGGCAGAATATCCAGCTTCTGGAGAGAGTGGGAAAGGATAATAAACAAGTGGGTGCTTTCCATTATTTACTTGGGTTTATTTATAGATTGGAGTGTTCTTCCTTTGCCCATTTAATTCTGTTGGTAGACAGACTCCTTGGGTTCATATTAGAGCTGAGTAGGGCTGCAATCTGTTTGGTTTTCTAAGAATGCTAACTAGTGCCCATTCAAAAAAAAAAGACCTAAATTTATTTTTCTCTCCAGATAATTAAAGCAGTACTTAATTTGGGGCACTTGATTTGGCAAATATCAGTGTAGTTCACAGTACTTTAAAAAAAAGAATATTTGCCCATTTTAGCCTTTAATGGTACTAGTGGACTTCTGAGTTGCTGTTTTACATTCCAGTAATTGAGAAGTTTCTGTATTTCATCTTTGGGCAAGCTGGACAGCTGAATTCTCCTAACTTATAAAGTCTGATGTCCAGGTATTATCTTACCCTGTTAGTGAGAAACATTTGGTCTTTTTCATACCTCAAACCTTAGCACTTCCATATTAATTATGTCTTTTAGAAGATGCATTGATAGTACTACTACGGTTTTACTGTCAAATGTAGGCTTCGTTCTTTAATAAGATAACTATGAATGAATATAAGTTTTAGGGTATAATATTCCTGAAAGCTATGTTAAATATACTCAGAAGTAGTTTTCCATTCCTTAGTTAGGAATAATGTTATTTGTGGCAAAAGCCTTGTCTTAGATTTCCCCCATGGCATTAAAATGGTTTTCTCTTAGTTTCTTTGATGCCAAGGGTAGGGTTTGATTCCAGGAAATTCTTATCATCTACAATGGGTAGAATGTAAACTTGGTACCTTTGGCAAGTTTTCATTTTTCCTTGGTAGATTCCTTCTGTGACTCCAGGTATCTTGATAATGGGAGACTGGTTTATTTGTTCTCTAATTGCCCAGATTTCTTTCAACTGGTAAACATCATACTTCTTCAGCAAAAGGAACTCTTCTAGCAGAGCCTTCATGGATGATATCTGTCACACATGCAGCACCTGCAGTTTGGAAGGCAGTGGTGAACGGAGCCATGCAATATATCTAGAAGACACAAGGATGAGAGAGCCACCTGATCTTGTCATTTATAAACTTTAAGATTTATTTTGGTGTACTCTTGGTCTGGAAATGGAAAGGCTCAAATAATGAAATAATTTTTTCAGATTGGAATTTTACATTGCCATGAAAATATTCCTTTCTATTCAGAAGAATGAAATAGAGGAAGCATGAGAGACTCCTTTCTTTTAAAAGCAGCTCTCTGTATCTGTTTCACTTAAAAGATTTGTGGGATTGAAATCACCTTAATCAAGCAGGAAAACTTTTTTAGTATAGGAGATCCCAAAACTTACTGAAACTGTTTTTTGTTACCTGATAATGAAAGGAACTAGAAATTAAGGATGAACTTCTTAATTACTTCCAAATTACTTTTGAAATTAGGGCAACACTCTTAGCTTATCTTTTTCTGGTCTTGAGCCTTGTTCTCATTTGTCAAATAAACAGGGATTCCAGTATAGAAGTAGAAGAGACATCTTTTGAGATGAAAGTAGCTTACTCCTTCTTCTAAAGTAGTAAATACCTGTTAAACTTGAAGTATTGTCCTTTATTGAAAGCATAGTGAAATCTGAACAATACTGAAACAAAGTCAATTAGTAGCATATTTAAGTGTTGCAAGGTAATTGTGGAAACTATCAATTGTGGGTAATAGTTATTAAAATTTTTCTATTTCTCTTTTTGGTATTTATTAACTGGTCAGTCAAAGCTATTAAAGAAATTTTTAAAAGTTACCCGATGTTGCCAGTTTGTTTTATTTGGTATAAACTGTAATAGAAATTATACAATTATTAATATAGAAGCACATAACATATTTTAGGAATCTAGAAACATTTGCTAAATTATAACCTGGCCTTTACTTTTTCTTGGCTATCTATTAGAGCTGTTTTTTTCATTAATTATAAATACATTTTTGTAAAGTACTTAAAGTGAGCTTAAAGGATCAATTTAAAATTTCTTTAGAGAGCTCTGAATTTTCATAAATGATTACAGCTTTTAATGCTTGGTTTGTTTTTGTTAAATGTTAGACAGTTTTTACAAACACATATAAATTTAAAAAACAATACTCAACATCTTAGAAAGAATTCAGGGGAATTGAAAGTGAAATTTCTTGGAAATTAAGTTAGTTTAACTCTTTGAACCAGTTTATGGCCTGTGAGATTATAGCCTTTTGTTTCAGTTTTGAAAGATGAAAAGTGATTTGATCTCTTAATCATATATTTTGATTAAATTTTAGCTCTGTTCCTTAAAGTGTGCAAAAGAAATGTAAGTGCATTTCTATTCCCCTGTTTCCACTAAAAGCTATTTAAAAGTGAAACAGTTTGTGTATTAATGTGAACTGATTTGTTTATATAAACTTTATTTTAATATATTTTCTTGCAGACTTTTAAGAATTTTGTCGTAATATGCAATTCTATATTTTTCAGTGTTTATTTTATGAATATTAATATAAGCTATTTTTTCTAGAATGACTGTGTAATATTTGTATTATGTGATCATTTGAAAACTAATAAATATTTTCTCCATAAAAAATGCACTTACTGATAAATGGCTTATTTTTGTTTCAGGAGTAGAAATTGAAAACTACAACAGTATTTTTTTCAGTGTATTTTAATTTTATGTGTCTTTCTTGAAGTATTTCTGAATATATATGCTGTCCTAGTGTATGTTAACCTTTTTTGAGAAAACAATCCTTAAACCGTTAAATTAAAGTGATTCTTTACTGGGTCACCCAGTGCCAAATTTATGAAATAGGTGAGGTGTTTAGTCTATTTTTGCATTTTCAGGATTAGCTTCATCTTAGTTTTATTTCAAGAATTGGATTTTTAGATACTATTTTTATGTCAGTTTTGGAAACCATGAAAACTCTTGGTTTTGAGTCAAAATTACACATATTAGGAGTAAGATGGTTAAATCTTTTAAAAGCAAGATTGATAAAAATACAATGTCTCATAAAATAGCATGCAAATGACAGTTTCTATACCCAGAAAAACACATTAGAAAATAATGGCTGATTGTAGGCTACCTAATTTATAAGAGCTGTTAACAGGAGAAGGAAACTGTTTCATATTTTAGTGTTCTAGTTGAACAAATAATTGTAGAAGGTGAAATATCGATTTAGGAGTCTCTTGCTTTTAACTTGATATCAAGACAACATGGAGAAGGATAAAATTTGGTTTTAATGATTCTGGGTTTTATAGCTACCTAAACTTAATTGAAGCCCCTGAAACAATTTCCCTTTTCTATGTAGAGTCTGCTAGAAGCAAGAGGATTTTCCTTTTGAGTTGAAGAAAACTTATATAAGAAATGGACTCTAAATATTAAAAAATGAACATGATGGGGTCCTGGGCAATAAATAAAAGTTGAGTTAATCACAGTGGGTTGAATGAAGTAATTTGACTTCTCAAAGAAATTATACTCTAAAAAAATTAGAAAAGGGAATTATAACTTAGGATAGCTACTACATTTGGGGAGATGGGAAGGGAAATTAAATTTTTTTCTTGGCTTTATTAGTCTGGTAAGTTTGGAAAGATAAGTAACGGTTCTCTGGATAAAATTTTGTTTTTAGAGTTAAAGTTATGAAAAGGTTTACAGACAGTAATATTTCAATGGAAGGCTGTATGCTACCTGAATACAAAAAATGTGTTTTCAACTATATGTGTATGAAAGGGAGGAATGTGAAAGGTTAATAAAAGCTTACACCAAGAAACTTCAAACATTATAAAAATAATGGTGAAATGAGAGTTTTAAATACTTAATTCACTGTTATTACATGGGCTCTTCTCTACACCAGCAGTAGCTTTAAAATAAAAATATTACAGAATTTTGAACATGGGTTACCTTTATATCTTTGAAGTAGACGAACATAGACTTATTGGTTCCTCATTGTTGATTGGATTAACTATTGTATACATATTTGTTCTTTAGTGAGGAACCAGTTTTTAAAAGTAGCTTCATTTTTAAAAAGTACATGATGCAATGTGACATAGTTTGTTGTAAATATGTGCACAGATCTGATTTTACTTTGCTACATTGAAACAATTGAGCAAAACATCTGTGCTTCAGTGTCCTAAGCAATTCCTTGCTTTCTTTTTATTCAGATATTTTTTATTTCCCATTAAACAGATTTCATTTTAATATAGTTCTAAAATGTGAAAGATTGGTATTTCCAGAAGTAAGTACATAGGTGCTCTAAAGTTTTTTTTTCAACTAATTTGTACATCTAAGGTAATGAGATTACTGCAGTTAGGGATCTTTGAAATATGCATCGGAGTTTTCAGGAATTATGATCAAGGGATGTCTACTCAAGAGGTAAGGTGTGGCATAGGTAGAAAAATGTTCAAAATGTGTTCAATGTAATGTCTGATGATAAGTGAACCACAACAGACAATCCTTGGATTTTCAGACAGATGTAGAATTAGGGAAATAATTTTCCCTAAAAAATCTCTTCCAGAGAAGAGAAATGGATAAACCACAAATTGGTTTTGTGTGATTTTGGAGCACGTTTAGAAACGTGCATGCAGGGCCATCGTACCCTTTGTGTGTTTGACCTCCTATATTCCAAGGCATCTCCTACCCTTACTCTCAGTGTTTATGATCCACATTTAATTTAGTGTGTCTTAGGCCCTGCACACTATTAAAATTTTGTACTTTGCATGGAATGTTGAGTATTTATCCCGTGAGTTTATTGCCTGGTTTCATTTTTGCTATAAATGCCTATTAAATGGTACCCAGAACATAGAAAACAGTAGCTATACTGAGTAATTTTTACTTTGGTTTTGAGAAATTCAAGTTTTATAAACATTCACTTAAACATTGTAGCTCCGGAATCTTACGGGTTAAGAAATAATATTGTTGGTTAGTAGATAAAATCGTTCAGAGAAGAAAGGTACACTGTTACTATGTAAGAAATGTTAAGCAGGTCCAATGAGTCCAGGCTCAGCATGTTTAGCATGTCTAGAAACAGGAAAATGCAGTCTTCAATACAGATGAGCTAGAAACGGATTAGGTTTCCTCCTAGCATTAAATTACTAGTGTAATTTACTCAGTAGATGGCAACAATAATATTCCATCCTATCTTTGTAAGAACACCAGCTTGTGAATATTTGGCTTTTACTTAAAATAGCTTGCTGTCTATTCCACTTTTTACCTTTAGGACCAAACGATGATGATATCAACTAGTGAGAGAACTTACTACTTGATAAGGTAGCCGGTTTCATGTTCATGATGCTCTAATGTTAAGTTGATCCTGAATTTGCTTTCATGTCATTTTTTTATTTGAAAATTACCTTAGAAATAATTTAGCTTAGCACCCTGATATTATATAAAAGATAACTGGTATCCAGGAATAGCACATATTATTTCTACTATCACATAATTGATAAAATGTCTGTAGTACTCAAGTCTCTTTTGCAAGCTCAGAGACCTGCACTTACCTATGTTTTACTACCTTCTCATGTAGATCCTATTTCTAGAAAACAGCAAGTCTGATTTTCTTCAAATATGACAGCCTTCAGAACTTATAACATGGCTGTTAGACCTCATCAATACCAAGCCAAGTTTTTCCCTCCTACAAATTAAGCACCTCTATTTTCTTGCTCTTATTCACATTAGTATGGTTTTCAGATCCTTACCAGTTTTGTAGATCTTTGAACATGCTTCAGTTTATCATTGTTTTCCTTAATGTGTGACACTGAACCAGGACGGTACAGGTATGCTCACCCTGTGTTTGGCTCTGGGATACTCATGCCACTTTGTTTATCATTAGGATGCTTAATTTTATGCATGTTGATATTCCGTTGAGTAAAAAGAATTACGTAGTGATTTGTAAAATATTGTGTTTTTCTAAAAATTAGATTAGTAGTGTGTTTATGCAAAGGCTAATGTTCACAGTTTAGTGGAAAAGAAAAACATTGACTCAAGGTATAGATAAGAAGAGCTTGAGAAATCCTAGTCAAAAAACTACAATCTCCATTTCAATTATTTATTTGCTGAGTTCTGACTCTTAACTATAAATTCCACATTAAAATAACCTTTGTAATGTAAAATGTTATTTTATCAGGTTGTCCTTGATAATTTAAGGGTAACTAGGCCCATTGGAACTGAACTGTTGACAGGTAACTGACATTGAGAAGAAAAGGAACTTGAGTTTAGTAACAAAATTGGAAATGAAAGGCAGTGCTTTAGTGGAAAAGTTTGGAATATATACCAAACAGTAGAAGATGACAAAGAAGTAGCCCTAAAACTTGACAATATGGCCAAAGTTCTAATGCAAGCATAGTTTTTATGTTGCCTCTTGAAATATAGTGCAAATACTCTACTATAGCAATGTTGTTTTGGTATAACTTTTAAATTATCAGTTAAGTATTTATGTTTTTCTTGCAAATTTTAAATTGAGTTTTAGGAGGACACAAGTTGTTTGTTTAATAGTTGTATATACCTCTTAGGGTACAAGTACCTTTGAGAAGCACTGGCTTGATGTGTAGGGTATCTTCTACTTCACCTGAATTAGAATTTTAGGATAAATGACAAATGAACACACATTTACATGCCTATTCTGTGCACCTTTGGCTAGGTGCTTTACAAATATTTATCTAAATCCAGCTGACCTGTGAGAAGAGTAAGTTTTCTGTTTTACACATAAATATAGTGAATCTCAGAGGTGACAAAACCTGCCCAAGGGCACGTAATCAGTGAGAAACAAAGGTGGCATTTGAAAAATCTCAAAATCTAAAGAATTCTCTTGCACAGCTGATTGCTGAGCATCTTTGCCCAAGAGTGCATTATTCTCAGGAAAATTTCATGTAGAACTCAGTGTTTACAGTAGATAAAAGGGATGTATTATTTAGTATGCATTTCTTGACCAACTTTTTTTATTTTAAAGAAGTTTTAGTTTTACAGAAAAATAGGCCAGAACGTACAGAGTTCTCCCCTTCATGAATACCTGGTGTCCCCTCTGATACTTTCCACTATAACTAATATCTTGCTTTTCTGTGGTGCATTTGTTACAAGTAACGAACTAATATTGATACATCACTGTTAGAACCAGTTTACATTAGGGTTCACTCTGTGTCGTGCTATGCCAAATACATAATATTGATTGCATCACAGTTATAAGGTCATATAGAAATTTCACTGACCTATTAATATATTGCGCTCCACCTATTCATCCCTTCCCTCCTCACTCCTGGCAACCAATAGTTTCTTTTTGTGTCTGTAGTTTTGCCACTTCTAAAATGTTACATAGTTTGATATGTAACCTTTTCAGACTGGCTTCTTTCACCTAGCTATGCACAATATCTTTGTTTTTGTGCATTATCTTTGTCAAAGTGTCCAAATCTTTTGCCCATTGTAAAAATCAGTTGGTTGTCTGCTTACTGCGTTCTTAAAAGGTTTTTTTGTTTGTTTTATATTTTGATGCCAGTCTTTTACCATATAATTATTTTGCAAATAGGCTGTGGCTTGTTTTTTCATGTTCTCTACCTGTAGTATGCCTTATGGGGCAGTTTTAAATTTTAATCAAGTCCACTTAATAAACTTGAATGGCTCATGCCTTTGGTGTTGTATCTGAAAACCCATCACCAAACTAACCTATGGTCACTTAGATTTTCTCTTACATTATTTTTTGAAACTTCTACAGTGTTAAATTTTACATTTAGGTCTATGATTCATTTTAACTTTTTTGAAAGTGTAAGATGGATTTTGTGTGTGTCTGGTTTTTCTAACATCGTTTGTTGAAAAGATTGTCCTTTCTCCTTTGATTTTCCTTTGCTTTTTCAAGGATGAGTTCATTATACTTGTATGAGTCTGTTTCCGGGCATTTTATTCCATTCCATTGGCCTTTCTGTTCTTTTGCCAATAACATGTTGTCTTGAATACTGTAGCTTTTTGGTAAGTCTTGAAATTGGGTAGTGTCATTCCTCTGACTTTGTTCTTTTTCAGTATTTTGCTGGCTATTTTGGGTCTTTTGCCTTTTCGTATGGCTTTTAGAATCAGTTTATCTTTATCTGCAAAATGACTTTCTGTTATTTTGATTGGGGTTGCAGTTGATCTAAAGATCAATTTTGGAAAAACTGACATCTAACAGTATTTAGTATTCCTAACTATGAACGTGTAATATCTCTCCCTTTATTTAGATCTTTGTTTTTCATCAACATCTTTGGAGTATTTTCCTCAAATACATCTTTGTACATATGTTGTTAAAGCAATACATAAATATTTCGTTTTTTGGGTGCTAATGTAAATTGTGCGTTTTTAATTCCAAATTCCATTTGTTCATTGCTAGTATATAGGAAAACAACTGATATTACCTATATCTTGCAGGAGGTTTTTTTTCTTCTTAGGCATTTGCAAAGACAGTTTTATTGGTTTTCTTCTCTTGTTCCCTGTACTAGGTGGGTGGCAAGCATCCAGTGTCTCATCAATAAGTATGATGTTAGTTACAGGTTTTTTTGTAGATGTTCTTTATCATCTTGAGGAAGCAACCCCTGGATTCTAGTTTCTGTACAGTTTTATTTTTAATCATAAGTAGATGTCGGCTTTTTCAAATGCTTATTTTAAAACATTTTATTGATTATGCTATTATAGTTGTCCCAATTTTGCCCCCTTTGCCTCCTACACCCCACCCTCCCTCGGGCAATCCCCACACTATTGTTCATGTCTATGGGTCATGCGTATAGGTTCTTTGGCTACTCCATTTTCTATACTGTACTTCACATCCCCATGGCTATTCTGTAACTACCTGTTTGTACTTTTTAATTCCCCTACCTCTTCACCACGCCCCCATAACATTCTCCAATTTGGCAACCATCAAATTCTCTCAGTATCCATGATTCTGTCTCTGTTCTTTGCTTAGTGTGTTTATTAGACTCATTGGTGATACGTATGTGTTTGTTGCCATTTTATTGTTCATAGTTTTGATCATCTTTTTCTTAAATAAGTCCCTTTAACATTTCATGTAATAATGGTTTGGTGATGATGAACTCCTTTAGTTTTATCTTGTCTGGGAAGCTCTTTGTCTGACCTCAGAGTCTTAAAGATATCCTTGTTGGGAAGAGATATTTAGGCTCTTCCAAATTAGGGAAGTTTTCTTTCATTATGTTTTCAAATAGATTTCCAATTTCTTGCTCTTTTCTCCTGGCACCCCTATGATTTGAATGTTGGACCTCTTGAAGTTGTCCCAGAAGCAGCTTATACTATCCTTATTATTTTGGATTCTATTTTCTTCTTGTTCTGATGTACTCTTTTTTACTTCCTTATATTCCAAATCATTGATTCTCAGTTTCATCCACTCTTCTGTTACCCTGTAAATTGTTCTTTATTTCAATTTGTGTGTATGCTTCATTTCTGACTGGATCTTTTTTATGCTGCTGAGGTCCTCACTAATTTCCTTGAGCATCCTTCTAACCAGTGCTTTGAGCTTATAGATCAATTGCTTATCTCCCTTTTGTTTAGTTCTTTGTCTGGAGTTTTGATGTGTTCTTTCATTTGGACCATGTTTGTTTGTCTCCTCATTTTGGCAGCCTCCCTGTGTTTGTTTCTATGTATTAGGTAGAGCTTCTTTGACTCCGTGTCTTGGTAGTGTGGCCTAATGTAGTAGGTGTCCTGTAGGGTCCAGTGGCATAGCCTCCACATCACCCAAGCTGGGTACTCAAGTTATGCCCTCCACGTGGGCTGAGTACACCCTCCTCTTGTAGTTGAACCTTGGTTACTTGGTTGCAAGTCAGTGGGAGGGATGTTCCCAGGCCAGTCAGCTTCAAGGACTAGCTGTGACCACTGACCACCACCCTCTGTGGAGGATCAGCTGTGCAGGGACAGGGTGATGGTGTTTCTTCATGGCGTGTAGCTGTCCACTGGGTGAGCAGGCTCTTGGGTTTCCCAGGTGGTGCAGTTCAAGGTCATCCTCAACCTGTTTTGTCTGGGGCCACCTTGTCTGAGCTATAAAGCAATCTGAATATGGCTGCTACTTGTGCTGGGCTCAGAGATTCCCAGGTGAAGCCAAGCTTTGAATCTATGCCGACTGGTGCTACTGCTGGGCCTGGGACCTTTCAGCAAGAGGTATGGTGGTTAGGGGCTCACTGAGGCTGGCTGTTGCTTGTTTGAAGCAGGAGCCAAGGCTAGCCACTCATATGGAAAAGCAGCTGGGTGGGCCCTTAAGTTGAGTGGGATGAAGTCTCTGGATCTTCAGGGTGGGGCAAACAGTGTTAATCAAGCTGATGGACTCTCAGATATGGCATCAGCCTGCTGGCTCTGTAGCTTGTGGCAGGAATGTTCAATAAAGGAAAACTGGCCTCTGGCCATCTTTCTGTATGAGAGGAAGCCATCCTCCAGCTCTTGCGTTGATACCAAACACTTGGCTCCTTCCTGTATGCCACTAGTGCTTTCAAACTCCTACCCTGGTGCTGGAGCTCAGAGGGAGTGAGTCAGAATGTCTGTGTGTGGGTTCTTTAAGAGGAACTTCCTGGGACTCCAGAAGTTTCTTCCACAGACTCAGTCCCTGCTGTGTTTTGCAAGCAGAAGTTATGGGGACTTATCTTCCAGGCATTGGAACCCTGGTCTGAGGGGCCTGGTATGGGACTGGGACTCCTGTCTTTTGAGATCTCTCTCCCATATTTTTTCCATCACACATGGGTGTGGGACTAGCTTCTTCCATTTCTCCACCTCTCCTACTAGTCTGAATGGATGTGGTTTCTTTAATTTTGTAATTGTCAGACTTCATTCAACTCAATTCCTGACAGTTCTGTATGATAAGGGTCTATTTTTATTTATTTATTTATTTATTTAAAGTTTTATCTAGGCATATAGTTCTTTTTTTTATTTTATTTGTTTATTTTTAGAGAGAGGGGAAAGGAAGGAGAAAGAGTGAGAGAGAAATATCAATGTGTGGTTGCCTCTCATGTGTCCCCCACCAGGGATCTGGCCTGCAACCCAGGCATGTGCCCTGACTGGGAACCGAACCCGTGACCCTTTGCTTCACAGGCAAACACAGCTATACTTCTTAAATAGTATTTTAGTTGTTGCATTAGAATTTGCAATATACATTTGCAATGAATTCACCTTCAAATAACATGATACTGCTTCATGGATAGTGTAGGTTCCTGATTGATAACCCAGTATTCCCACTTCTTCTCTCCCATCCCTTATAACATTGCTGATGTTTCTTTCATTTTTCCATAAGCTGTAATCATGCATTATATTGTTGCTGTCATTTTGAACAAACTGTGTGTTAGATCAATCTAGAACCTTTAAAATAAAAGGTTTTATTTTCCCTTCTTGTATTTCTTTTCTGATGTTTTCCTGGAAAGGAATTGTATAGATCTTTTCTCTAGAGAACTTATTTTAGCATTTCTTTTAAGGCATGTCTACTGGTGACAAATTTCCCTCCATTTTCTTTGAGAAAGCTGTTTTTTCCTCCTTCACTTTTGAAGGATAATTTTGCTGGATATAGGATTCTATAGATTGGTAGTTTTAAAAAATACTTTAAATATTTTATTTCACTCTCTTTTTTTTTTTTTTTGCATGGTTTCTGAAGAAATGTCTGATATAACAACATCCTTATTCCTCTATAGGTAAGGTTTTCCTTTCCCTACTGATACTTCTGGCTTCTTTCAAGACTTTTAAAAAATTTTCTGCAGTTTGATTATGATATACCTAAGCACAAATAAAATATTTTGGTATTTATTCTGCTTCATGTTGTCTGAGCTCTCTAGATCTGTTAATACATTTTGGGAAATTGTCAGCTATTTTAAAAATATTTCTTCTGTTGCTTTCTCCTTTCTCCTTCTGGTATTCCTATATGCATATGTTACATCTTTTGCCCCACAGTTTTTGGATATTCTATTTCTCTCTTTCTCTCTCTTTTGTTTCTCCATTTCAGTTTAGTAAGTTTCTGTTGACATATTTTTTAGATCACTGATGTTTTCTTTGGCCAAGTCCAGTCTACTTATGAGCCCATGGAATAAATTATTGTTTTTTGTTCCTGTTTTTGTCTTACAGCATATTCTTTTGATTCTTAGAATTTTTCTATCTGTTTACATTACCCATCTGTTTTTGCAGGTTATCCACTTTTTTCAACAGAGCTTTTAGCGTATTAGCAACTTGAAATTGTTGGCCTAATAATTCTAAAATATCTTTCATATCTGAATTTAGTTAATTATTTTTCCTTTTAGCATGCCTTGAAATTTTTTGTTAAATGCTAGACATGATACATTGGACAAAAGGAATGTAGGTAAATAGACCTATATATGAGGTTTCAGTTGATTGGGCTAGGTGTTAGTCTGTTTACTGCTTGCTGTAGGTGTATGTGTGTCAGAGGCTAAAATTTCTTAGTGTCCTTTTTTAGGCCTACACTCTCTGGGATTTCTTAGAGACTCCTTTATAAATAGAATCTGAGCCTTGCTGTTCTGCAGTTGTTATTCCCTGTTAGTGTGGTGGTAAGGTATGGAGGGAGGGAAAGTGTTTTGTGTTCCTGTCATTCGGTTTCAGTCTTTTAGGAGACTGTGCTTAGGGCTTTTGACTTTTACAAGTGTCCTTATGTCCTCCTCCACCCTCTATGGGACAGGAAATGTAGAGGTGGCCTGATTTGGATATTTCCTTCTCCATTTAGTTACATTTTGTACGTTTCATGTTGGTTAGCCTGTGATAAAATAGTTATCAGAGGGCAACTATTGAGGGTCATCCTTTGTTAAGGAGAGCTGCATGTTCTGAGCACATTTCAAAATCATTACTTGCCCATGTCTTGCTTCCAGAATCAGCAGGAATTTTTTTCTTTTAACCGTCAGAACCTGATGGTGCTTCTGGGAGTGAAACTCATGAAAGAGTGGGAGGCCCCATTAAGTGGATTTTCTAGGAGTTTTTAATCTCTTAAGCTTCTAGCAGTTATTTTCCTTTAAGTTTTTCTTTTTAAATATATTTTTCATTACAGTTGATATATAGTATTATATTAGTGTCTGGTTTAAAACATGTTGATTAGACATGTATATAATTTATGAAGTGATCACTCTGTTAAGTCTAGTCAGACCCTGAGGGTTGTCAAACCCTCATCTGACAACCATACATGGTCGTTACAATATTATTGACTATATTCCCTATTCTGTACTTTACATCCCTATAACTATAACTATTTTTATGACTAGCAATTTGTAGTTTTTGATTTCCTCTATCTTTATCACCCACCCTCTAACCCCTGTTTTCTTGTGGACCCATCAAAATGTTCTGTGTATCTATGAGTTTGTTTCTGTTTTTTAGTCTATTGTGTTTAGATTCTACATATTGGTGAAATCATGTTATTTGTCATTCTCTGACTTTTTCACTTAGCATAATAACCTGTAGGTCCCTTTGTGTTGTTGCAAATGGTCAGATTTGTTTCTTTTTTATGGCTGAGTAATATTCCATTGTATATATGTACCATATCTGCTTTATCCACTAATCTGTTGTTAGGCACTTAGGCTACTTCCAGATATTGGCTATTTTATATAATGCTGCAGTGATCATAGGGATGCATTTTTGGGTAAACACCCAAAAATGGGATTTCTGGGTTATAAGATAGTTCTATTTTTAATTTTCCAAGGAACCTCAATACTGTTTTCAACAGTGGCTGCACCAATCTGCACTACAACCAACAGTGCACTAGGATTCTCTTTACTCCACTTCTTTGCCAAATTTGTTTGTTGATTTATGATGCTAGCCCTGTTGACAGGTGTGAGGTGATATGTCATTGTGGTTTTAATTTGTATTTCCCTGGTTATTACTGATGTTGAGCATCTTTTCACATGTCCATTGTTTATATGTCTGTCTTTGGAGAAAAGTCTGTTCAGGTCCTCTGCCCATTTTTTAATTGGACTTTTTGGTGTTTATTTGTATGAGTGCTTTATATATTTTGGATAGTAGCACCTAATTGGATATAACATTGGCAAATATCCTCTCCCATTCAGTAGGTTGTCTTTTTGCTTTGGTGATGGTTTCCTTCGCTGTGTAAAAAAATTTCAATTTGATGCAGTGCCATTTGTTTAATTCCCTTTGTTTTCTACCTATTACTGGCTATTGTGGTTTTTGCTTCTGGTAAGTTGTGGTTTTCTGTGTTTGCCTGTTGTTCTTCAGTTTTGGGGGTTGGAGTTTGTACTATAAATTTGATTCTCTGATGGATCTAAGAAGACTTGTTGGCTGTTAATTTTAAGCTTTTTTCTTACTGTGTGCATGGGAGCAACACCTTGTTGGACTGGAAAGTAGGAGTCAATATGCATTTTTATTTTTATTTTTAATCCTTATCAGGGGTATGCTTGTTGATTTTAGAGAGAGAGGAAGGGGGTACAGAGAGAGAGAGAGAGGAGAGAAACATCTATGTGAGAGATGGTTGCCTCCTGTATGTACCCCAACTGGGGTACATACTATGGGGATTGAACCCATAGCCTAGGGAGGATATGCTCTGACTAGGAATTGAACCCGTAAGCTTTTGATGTATGAGACTATGCTCCAACCAATTGAGCCACCTGGCTAGGGCCAGTATGCATTTTTAAGTATTTGAATTTGCGTTCAATTTAGTTTGAATCTTAACGCTTATAAGTGAGGGTTCTAAACCATTGCAATTATTTAATTGGATTCATTTAGTCCTGTTGCACATCTACCTACTAAAGTTCATTTGTCTCCCAAGCTTGGGAAATACTAAGTAAGCTGTTTCTACCTCTGTACCCCTCTTTTCAAAGAACTTGTTTTTTCATTGTCCTCTAGAGCCTGGATCTACCTCTTGTATTTTGTCAAAGAGTTAGTGGCTTAAGCATTTTGCCTATGAGCAAATCTTCCTCTCTACTACAGCATTCCCATCACCATCTAATTATACTGTCGTGTATCATCTTAAGAAATGGAAACTGCCCTGACTCTTTTCCCACACCCAACTACTGTAATATGCTCACTTTTATTACCAAGAATTGTCTACTTATGTTGTTATAATTTCTCAAATTCTATTTACTTTTCAATCTATTCCAGGTTTGCTTTTAATTCTGTTACCACTATGGCAGTTTTTGTCACCATCATCTAGGTGCTTCCTGTTGCCATATATCCATTGGACACTTATCTTCCCCTTCTTACTTGACATTTTAGAATTCAGAGTAGCTGAACACTCCTTTCTGAAATGCTTTTTTCTTGACTGACTTCTGGTTTTCCTCACAGCCTTTTTAGTTGCTGTTGCTGGTCTTACTCTTTCATCCAACTGTGGAATGTAGTTCAGTGCTCAGTCCTTGAGCTTTTTCCTTGACCTCTTCTCCCTTTACACTTAGATGATGTTATCTTATTCATTCCCTTTGGCCAGCTGTTGGTCATAATGTTCGTTTAGTTTTTTTGTAAAATAAATGATACATTTTTCATTTGGATCAATAACTTTAATGATTTGGATATTTGAATATGTCAGATATCGCCCACTGTTTCCTTCTAGTGGATAGAGGCTGGGTATGCTGCTAAACATCTTCCAATGCATACGCCCTACAGCAAAGAATTATTTGACCAAAATGTCAATAATACCAAGAAACTTTGCAAACTACTTGACATGTCCATTCACAGATCCTTCTCCATACCCTGCACAAATCTTTTTATGTGTTTTGGTTGTGTTTTTTTACCTTTTTTGAAATAATAAACGTAATACACTGAAAATGTTGCATATCTTCTATCTTGAGTGTTAAAATGGATACACAAAAGTTCACCAATTTTGGTGTTTTTTAAAAAATGCATACTGATATGACAACTGTCACAATACAACCCAACAAAATTATTTCGAATGAAGACAACTAAGTGCTATTGGAGCCATCTTACTGAAAAAGCCAAATGAACTTTTTGGCCAATTCAGTACTTCTCTTTTGTTAATTCATGCTAAGTTTTTACCTCCTCTCCAATTTTGATATCTTGTTGGATAATTAAAAAATTAATATATGCAACCCTGAACTATTTTTTTCTTAATCTTTCTGGTCTCAGTGTAGCACCACTGTTCATCTCATGTTGAAAACCATGGATCAGGCTCTTCTTTACCTGCCATATACAATCTCATTATTTGTTAGTCTCCCTGTTTTTGGATTTTATTTTTTCAGCTGGTTTTTGGATTACAGAAGAATTGAGCAAAAAGTACTGAGAATTTCCATGTTAATTTCTTTTTCCTTGTTTTTTCTGCTAGTATCTTGCATTAGTTTAGTACATATTATAGTTTAATCAGTTTTAATATATTCAAGTCCATAGTTTACATTAGGGCTCACTCTTCATGTCATGTGATTCTATGGGTTTTGCTAAATGCATAATGTCATATATCCACTATTATAGTCTTACAGAAAAGTTTCGCTGCCCTTAAAAATCCTCTTCTCTATCTATTCATTCCTTACGACCTTAATCCCTGACAACTGCTGATCTTTAAAAAAAATCATTTATTTATTTACTCATTTATTTACTCTCTTTAATCCTTACCTGAGAATATGTTTACTGATTTTAGCACGTGAGGGGAATGGGGTGGAGAGAAACATTGACCAGTTACTTCCCATATGTGCTCTGACTGGTGATCAAACTTGCACCCTAGGTATGTGCCCTGACTGGGGATTGAACCTGCAACCTTTTGGTGTATGGGATGACACTCCAACTAACTGAGCCACCTGACCAGGGTCACTTTTTTATTTTTTATTACAGTTGACATATGATGTTATATTAATTTCAGGTGTATACCCCAGTGATTAGATGTTACAAAACTTACTAGGTGATTATCATGTTAAATCTCATACTCATCTGACACCATGTATAGTTATTAGAATATTATTGTCTGTATTTCACATCCTGTGACTATTCTGTAACAACCAATTTTTATTTCTTAATCCCTTCACCTTTTTCACCCATCTCCCCAACCCCCTCCCATATGGCAACTGTCAGAATGTTTTCTATATTTATGAGTTTGTTTCAGTTTTGCTTGTTTGCTTATTTTGTTTTTCAGATTCAATTGTTGATGGATATGTGTTTATTGCTATTTTATTTTTCATATTTTTTTACTGCCTCTTGTTTTGCTTTCTGAGAATATCATGTAGCTGGAATCACACAGTATGTAGCCTTTTCTCATTGACATCTTTTACTTAGCAATATGCAGTTAAGGTT
>PVKM010009674.1:0-36377 GCA_004027735.1 Carollia perspicillata | reverse complement strand
TCCTAACTGTGGTCCTAAGCAAAGTTCTAAACTCACTCAATTTCAGTTTTATAGCTTATAAAAATTAAAATAATCATAACACGTGTTTCATGAATTTATTAGGATTTCATAAGATAATACACATGGGGGGTTTAGTACACAGATGGGCAAGGATAAATGGGTGGTATATATAAGCTAAAAGAATGAGCAAATTAGTGAATGACTAAGAAAAGTCAACAGATTTCATTTTCTTCTCTATCTTGACATCTGTGATCTGCATTGACTTATTAAAATAGCAGAAGAAAGGAAAAATCATAAAAGTTATCATGAGTAATGTATACTCATGCACAATTGTGGAAAGTTCCTAAAAACAAATTATGCATGAAGAATTCAATAATTCTCTTTTCACTAAGTGACGTGTTTAATGGTTAAAAGTTGTCCCGTTAATATCATTTCAATAGTTTTAAAGGTTTGTTGGTTATAATGCTAAACAAGTGCTACTTTAAATAAAGCAATGAGGACATGCTCAACAGTTCCTAACTCAAAGAGAAGTCCACAGATATATTTAAAAACTTTAGAACTTGGAACATCCATTTTATAAGTTTAACCATCACTTTCAAATGGCAATGTTGACTCAATTAATTCATTAGGTGTTTACCGACCACTATATATTTCCATTAATGTCACATATTTTAATGACTTTTACATGTCCTACACAATTTATTTCATTGAATTCTCATAAAAGTTCTGCAGAACGGGCATTACAATTCTTTAACAGTGGATAAATTATGACTGCTGCGTGTGGGACCGAAACTGCCTTCATCACAATGTTTGGATCATTCCACACTTCGTCTTCAGTATGTAATGTTGCTGTAGTTCCAATTATTATTTTTATTATACTAGCTTAGATAGATATTTGATGCTACAAAGGTGACTTAGAAATGTACTCCTCCTTTAAAATAATCTCACATATTATCAAATTTGATCTTTACCGTCATCCATGAGATAGAAATTTTCCTGTTCCAATCCTGTAGATAAATATACGGAGTCTAGAGAGGTCAATTAACTTGCCCAGTGTAAATCTAACCTTGGTTTTCCTTCCTTAACAGAAAACTAGATACAATTTTTAAATAAAAATTAAATATAATTTTCACTTGTCAAATTGGCAAATATATAAGAATGCAGTAATATGTGATATTTACAAAGCTATACAAAATAATCACTTTTATATAGTGTTGGGAAAATGTAAGCTGGTAGAAATTATTCTGAAGGGACTTTGGCAATGTATTTCTTTCTATGGGTTGGTTATATTTTTCTGCTTCCTTGAAGTCAGACTTGGCCAAGTGACTTTATTTGGTCCATAGATTTTAGTGAGCTAGAGAAGAGCCTGAAAAGCCATCAAGGGCTGCAGTCTTCTCTCCTCGCTGCCTCAGTAACTGGCAGTGTCCAAAGTCATGACTGCCCTGATGGCCTGGCCCCAGAGTGAAGATGATGCAGAGCAGAGCCCCAGCAACAGCTGACCAGCCACTGTCCACTGTCATAAGCCTCTTGTTTTATGAGCTGCTGTTAATCCAATACAATCTCACACATCAGACATTTTTCCACTGAGAAATTATCCTAAAGTAATAGCTAGATATGTTCACAAAATGCTAGCCAGGTTTATCTTCATGACAGTAAACTTGGACATAAACTAAATGCCTATTTATCAGAACATTTTAAAATAAATTATGCACATATAGAAACTCAAAATGACAATAAATAAAAAAGGTCAAACATTAAGTACTATATAATAACAATTTTCAAATGTTTTTCAGAAACAGTATACAGCCAGGTATTTGCAGGATTATTTCTAGATGGTTTGCATTTAATTTTAAATCTTTTATTTGTATTTCCCAATTTTTCTTCAATAAACTTTTAAAAAATAATAAGAAGAATAGCAATAACGAAGAACATATCATCTTATACATTCTTATCTGGAGCTCTATTTTCTTTTATTTCACACTCTGTCATTAATTGTATATCTACGTATCTCTACAATGAATGAAGAAGAATCCCTGAAGGCTTGGCCTTGGCCACTGGGCTCTATTTCTCTTCTAGAGCCAACAATTGGACAGACACTCCTTTGAAAGTCCTCTTTGATACGGATCTCATGGATAATGATAGTTTGCTTATTTTTTTTCCTGGAGTGCTTTCAAAGTCTGGAATTAGATGCTCTGGGAAAATAAGCAAAGATTTTGCCTCTTTGTCTTTGCTTATAGGCTAAAATAAGAAATGTGATGTACTCAGAGTAAGGCAACCTGTCAAAACACTATGCCCTTTGGTACCCCTTAAACTCTGGAGGTCAAGAAAAGACTGAGAAATTGTCACGGAGTAGAGGGAGCTGGGGAGACATAACAACTAAATACGATGTGGTACACAGGACTGGATTCTGAAAAAGGAAAAGGACGTTAATAGAAACAATGGAGAAATCCAAATAAATTCTGTTTAGTTAACATAATATACCTCTGCTGGGTTTTTAGTTTTGGCAAATGTACCAGTAAGAGTAATGCAAGATGGAAACAATGGCGGAAACTGGATAACACTGTGGTAGGCAGAATAACGGCTATCTAAAATGTCCATGTTCCAAACTCTGGACCTTGTGAATATGATAAACTGCAGGGGAATTAAGGTAGCAGATGAAATTAAGGCTGCTTATCAGTGGATCTTATAGTAGGGAGATAACCCAGAATTACCCATGTGGACACGGTCCTTCAGTGAAGAAAAGGGAGGCAGAAGGATCAGTGTCAGAGTGATGCAGTAGGAGAAAGACTGGATTCGCCATAGCTGGCTTTGGAGATGCGAAGGGACTGCCTATCTGGACATGTGGGGAGCCTCTAAAAGCTTGGAAAAGCAAAGAAATAGATTCTTCTCTAGTAGTCCTAGAAGGAACATAGCCTTGTCAGCACCTTAATTTTACCCAATAAACTCCATTTTGGACTCTGACCATCAGAATTATAAATTCATTTTGTTTTAAGCCATCACTTTTCTATTACAATAACCACAGAAAGCTAATGCAAGAGGTATAGAGGAACTCCCTGGACTATCTCTAAAATTGCCCTATAGTTTTAAAATAATTCCAAAATAAAGTTTATGTAGAAAGAAAAGAACATTGTGCCTGTAAGAAAAGTTAGGGTGCATTTATAGATGTTTAGTCATTCAAATAATTCCTGAACAGAATACTGAACTCTCAGGTATGTTTGGGCTTCCTGCTCATGGGCTGTGGTTTCTGGGTCCTGTTCAGTCTCCCTCAGTTCTGATACCTGGTTCAGATGACAAGACCAGGTAGCTAGGATTTGACATCCCTCCCACCTCATGGATCTCTGACCTCAGCCTCTCCTCTAGTTGATGGTTCTGCCTCTTCTGCTCAGATGCTGACAGCTGAAATAGTTGTCACCACATCCCACAAGGTTAGGCAAAAGCAACCCCTGGTAATGTAATACATTGTACTGAAGGTACAAATTTCAAGAAGAGCTAAACTGTATTTCCATAGCAACCAGATAGAAATGAAAATGTACTGTCAACTCATTTGTTGGGATTGTAGAGTGACAGAAAACTGTGTGATCATCAAACCACTTTAGACAGTTTTCTTCCCTCACCAGGCTCCTGCCACTGCTTTGATTGGGCACCATGCTGTCAGTATGAGATCCCTGTCCAGGTGGAAGATGGTATTACCATTAGAAAACTAAGAGTAGGTGACTTTAGGAGTGCAAAAATCACCTTCCAGGAAGAACATTCTTAACCAAAGCCTTTACTCAGTTCTTTTATTTGGTGTCATTTGTTCTTCTTTTCTTCCTGATTACATAAACATGGTTATTTCATATGTATAGGGCCCGCCTTTTAAAAAATTTTGGGCTCTCAGATACCAGGAAGTTTTCTCTGACCCAAATTATTGATGGTTGTTCTTGGTTCCACGTGTGGGTACTTGAGATCTGATCACTGGTGTTTAGGCATTGTGTTTGAATCTCAGTTCCACCCTGCATCTTCCATGCAGGTTAGTAGACTTGCAGAGTGCTCCTGGGATGTAATCTCTGCCCCCGGGTTTTCTTGTGAAGTATCAAAGCCACATAGCAGGTACTTGATTATTGTTAATTCTCCTCTTATTCTCTTTGCTCTTTTTCTAGGTCTTCCTGGTCTTCAGATATATTCTGTAAAAATGCAGAGCACATAATCTGGAAAGATTATTAAATTAATAAAATTTAAGAATACCAAATATCCATAAGGATATTTTAATTCAAGTCTTTACCATATCAACATGGAAGCAAGCCTGGATATACTGTGAGTTTGTCTCAAAAACAGAGCATCAATTACTGGCCAAAAAAGGACCAAAATATGCCTCTTCCAAAGCTTAGTATTCCTTTTTCTAGCAGAAAAATCACTAGCTAATACCCTGAATATAGGGAATAGGGTGGTAATTAGTTGACAAATTCAGAGGAATACACAGAAAGGACATAGCCCAGATGATAGGTTGATCCCTGAAAGGAGAATTAGGAACTCATCAGATATCAAAAATTCTACACAAGTAAGCCCTCCTCATACTCCTAAGGAGAATTTATCTGTTCAGAATTTATCTGAAGTACAGGAGAAGCACACTGTTCTTCACGCATTGTGGTAAACAATAGCCATGCATCTAATTGTCTATTTCTCCCATTACTTTTTACTGTGCTCTGGGTGCAGAAAGTATGCTGACCTTGATTATTTTTGTAAGGACAATATCTGTCTTGTATTAGAGGCAAACAACCCCCCTCTAAAGGAAATACAAGTAATTATATAGAGAGGTCTGTCCAGTAAAAGTCCAGCCATTGTTAATATAATAAGAAAGGTTTGCATGACATTGATATAACCTGGCAGCCAAGGAGAGTGGACTGGAATGCACATGTGTGGACAATGACGACTTCACTGTACTAGTCAGTGGGGGTGGTAGATGCCACTGAGTGAGCTTGCGTACTACGTGGCTGTCGCATTCAAAATGACTGAGCAAGTAGAGCAATGAATCTGCATCAGATTGAGCATTTAGTTTGAACATTCCTCCGTGGAAGCTATTTGGATGACTCAGAAGGTTTTTGAGGACGATGCAATGAGTGCAGCACAAATAAAAGTGTGGTACAAATGCTTCCAAGATGGTCAAGAATCTGTTGAAAGTGATCCACATTCTGAGTAGCCTGCAACAAGCAGAACACCTGAGCATGTTGAATGTGTACAGATGACAGTCAACAAAGTTTGGTGACTGACAATGTGAGAACTAGAAGCTGATCTGGGGATTCCAAAAACTATTGTGTCTGATCTTGGTATGAAATGTGCCATGACAAAATTCTTTCTGCAGCTTCTCCTACCAGAGCAGAAGGAACGTTGTGCTGCAATTATTAACTTGACTCAAACCACTACCAATGAACTAGATTTCCTCAAGAAGGTCATAATTTTGAAGGGAACTGACACACCATTGTCCTATGTACACTGTTTCTTGTATCTTGTATTTTCTTCAATAAATGTCTCTATTTTTCATATTACATGACTGGGTAATTTCTGGACAGACCTCATACTAGTATTCAGTCAGTCAATCTATCATTAATCTCTTCTTTTTGATTCTCTAATATGGGAATTAGATTATGCATGAAATCATATAAAGTGTGCATAAGAATGTGTGTAATCTGGAAAATATTCTGAGGCAATTGATAAAAGACGTTAAGAGCAAGACATTGGTTTTTGGTAATTTACCATCATAATTTGTTGTGTTTTCCATGACAGTAAAAGATCATTTTTCGTCAATTAACATAAGCAGCCAATGTTGGATTATCCTAAAGAACAACAAAAGAATTCCTAACTGATATAGTCTAGAATTTGTAGTTCTTGAAACACTGCAGTACCCGCGGGGAAGAAATCATTCAGCATTCTCTAACTTCATCTTTTCTGGGTCAACGTGAATGGGGAAAAAAAAACAGCAAGGACATTCATTTTACATAATCATTAGGGGAGAAAAAATAAAATGCACATGGCGAAATGTCCACCGCAACAGAAGATATTTTTTCCTAGATGCATTTTTACGCAGAAAGACTGTGTAATTATCAGGGGACCCTTATTCTCCTTTCTAGATAATTACCAGCATACTTTAATATGGTTTTATCTGTATTACTGTACAAAGGAAAATCAAGGTACGGAGCTGTGATTTGTTTTCCACCTTAAAACCTTTTTGGGGAGTACAGGGAATAGAAGAAATGGGGGAATGGATTTCCACACCACTCGCATCAGCTGAAACCCTAAAACAATATGCCCGCTGGCAATCACTAAATCTTGTTACGGGTTTGAAGCTATAAATCTTCCAAGGCGTTGAAAAAAAACACCATTGTGGTAATAAGATTACACTGAGAATAAAGCGGTAGATTAGTAAAATCTAATTTGGAAGTGATGAAGTACATGTGATGTCCAAGTAATTATTTCTGCATAGTCCCCGTCCTCGGGGAGCTCAGAGTTATTGGACACTGCACTATGTTAATGATGCCACTGCCTGACATTTGGGTGAATGTGCTGACCGTCTGCTGTCGTCTCTCTTATTGCCAATACTCTCCACTGGGTCCAGCAGCTGCATTCATAATGCTGCCTCAGACACAGCCAGAGCTGAGTGTGTGAGTGTGTGTGTGCGTGCTCTCTTTCTTAGGCCACCGTTTTTTCCATTTTTAAAGTCTAGGCTGAGACAAAGGAGCTATCCTGAATACTGCTGTATGTGGAACTGAAAATCCAAATACATTTATCCGAGCTTTATTTAAAGGTTTAGACCAAGCTGACTACTTGAGGTCTCTCTTAATATTACCTTATCCTTTAAAAGTATGAAACTAGACCCACGCTTGGCCAAAAGCAGATTGTCAGATGATATTACCTTATGTGGTCATTGGAAATACTTCTAATAAAATTTTCTTATTTCTATATGCCTTGATAATGGATATCTCTATTAAAAGGCATGGGAAAGTATTCTTTGTAATACAGAATTCTGTGGCTCTAATGCAAACTCATCTGTCCCCAGATAAAATGTGTAAACATTGTTTAGGAAATTTGAAGGACTAACCAAACCCAAAGTTAAAAAAAAACAAAAAGCCTTTTTATCTTCAACCCATCAATAGTTTAATCAGGCTGCACATAAAAGAGACATCCCAGAAGACTGACATCAGATATGTTCAGAGAGGGCTTCTCAGAGGAGGAGAGACTTGGATGAATGAATGGATTATAATACACATAGGCAAAGTCAATGAGGAAACGTGGCTGTCCCAAGCAGGAGAATGACTTACGCATAGGCTCCACAATGACAATTTGCTTGGTATGTGTAGAATTAGTTTTTTACTCTTTTTTGTATGTACATTTTCTCTTTCTTAAAAGATTGGCTTCTCCCTTCTTCTTTATGCAGCAAGAAACATACCTAATATAGATTCTGAGCACTTTTTCTCACACTTTAGACCCCAAATCCTAAAGTCCTGGAGAAGAGGTTCTTTGGCCCCTTTTGAGTTCAATTCCCTCCCCTAAGCCACTTAATAGCCAAGGGGCAGGACAAAAACTAAAACCTAGCTGCTTCCACTGCTTCCCCTGCAAATGTAAGTTTGAGTGGAGGAACAGTTCCTAGAAATGGAGTGTGGATCCTAAAACCCATGGATGTCTACTACACAGACTATTTCTTTAATTGCTTCATTCCTAACAAGTTGAAGGCCATGAGAACTCCTTAAAAAACACTGCTTCCCTTGGAAGGAATCACTCCAGTTTTCACCTCCCTGCAGGGTCTGAGCAGGTCCTCACTCACCATCCTGAATAGGGCTCCATAGACCCTGCAGCACCTATCCCCATGCCCTGATTCTCTCAGTGCCCGTCCTCTCTGGGATGCTGACTGATTTGGAAGGTCTCACTTGACATCTCACTTGACTTGAAAACAGCCTTGTCGATTGCTCCAACTTCATGCTTGACCTCAGATGCCAGGTTTGGCAGCTGGATTCCTCCTATCTTGAGTGATAATCCACTGATCCATCAATTCCAAATACAAAGATTCTATTTAAACAGAAGGATCTTCAAAACTGACAATCCAGAGAAATGGCAACATAATTAGAGGCAAAGAGCAAAGTAAAATGAAATGATAGAAAAAGTGAAAAATTGGTAAGCAGGGGATTCAAGAAAACGGAGTGAGCAGTACAGCACGGGCAGTGAAGTTAGAGGCTCAGGACGTCCAGTATCTAACTACTGCATGTGTTCCTTTTCATATGCAGCAGGATTCCTGCTGCAGAGAGAGGGGCACGTAAGAGGCACCAACACTCTGGCATGGACACACGTTTTCCCTGCTCTGTAGTCAAACATGAAATTATAAAATAGATATTGTGGGTGGGGAAAGTGAGAAGGCAAGCAAAGAATTTCCTTCTCTAGGGGCAGAGGACAAGTGCTATAGTCTGAAAAAAAATACAGAAGAAATGTTGTTAGTGGTGGAGTAGGTTACTGGTGGAGTAGTGGAGTAGTAGTGATGGTCGACATGATAAGATTGTTGAGGAATCTACTAGAAATCCCTATGGTAGGAGAGAAGCAACTAACATTTGCTGATCCGGGCACTGCTCCAGTTGCTTTATGTTCTCCATGTCATTTACTTGGCACATGAATTCTGCAAGGTAGGTATTATTATTATTACTCCTATTTTACAGAGGAGCAAAATCAAGGCTAGATGAGGTTAAGAAGTGGACCAAAAGGCACAAATAGTAGAACTGGGATTTTACACGAAGTGCATCTTATCATCAAATCTGTAAGCTTTGAACTATGTAATGCTGAAGGCTAATTAAATTCACATTGTATTTTAGACATAATGTGGAATCTGTATTCTAACTGTTCTATAGCAATACTGCGAGGGGTGTTGTAGCTAGCCTACCTTTTAGGGGGAGTCCTTGGGCCTAAGTTAATAGAAACAAAGCTTCTTTAGTACCATTTCTGTCTTTCCAAACAAGTACTCCAAGGGGGGGGGGGAGAAAAACCACAAAAACAGCTTGGCCTTGGCTATTTATAAAGCAGGAAAAAAAACAAACAAACGAATCCTCTATTCCAACCCAGTTCTTTTCTCCAACCTCTTAAGTCCCCCTGGTGTAAATCGAGGCAAAAGATATGAAGCTCCTTTTGCTTTCTTTGTAGGTTCTTTAAAAGGCGCAAACAGTGGGTGCAAACTACCTCATCACATTGCCATCCTGGTCATGGACCCCCCCGCCTACCTCAGAGCCGGGCTGATTGGCACACTGGCAGGCTTTGGAGCCCTGCACCTGGGTCACATAACCCCAAGCTGCCTGTTGACCGCCGTTCAGTTTCCTGTGGCACCTCCAAGTGAGTTGGTAAAAAACATCCCACTTCTTAGACCAAAACAAACACCCACAAACACCCACACACCTCTGAGATCAATCTCCACTTTTAACAAGTTGTACAGATCCTGAAGTTATGGTGAGGAAATTTTCATGTATTGGTCTAGTGAAATTTCATAGCAAGAAAGGGAGTGGGAATCATTTCACTGACGAGGGATCTATGAAGCTCAATAATGTTAACTTACCAAAGATCACAGAGGCAGCATGGTGACGTGGTTGTGTCACAAGTCACCTGGATTTGTGTCTAGGTGCCCCTTACTAGGTGTTTACCTTGGAGAAGTTACTTAATCTTTCTGTCTCAATCTACTTATGTAATTGAAATAATAATAGCAAAAACCATTTTTTGCATCTATGAGGTTGTTATAAGAATGAAATTAAACTATATACATACACACACTATGCTTATCACCTTATTTAAGGACCAAAATGGTAGACATTAATTTGAAGCAGTTAAGAATTGAATCCTAAGGAATGCTCTCTTTACTCTACCACATTGATTCTCCACAGCTGCTAACCTAGTCCAGGAAGATCTTAAAGTGATGGAATAATTCTGCATAAAGAAGTAGAGACTGCCCTCCTTTCACAGGCCAGCATCACATTTCCTCTTTCTCACTGTCTCTGCTTGCTCTGCCACTGGTACCTTTTGTTCCCAGCGTGCCCCATGCATTCAGCATAAACAACTCTTGTCCTGCTAAATGTCCCACCCCCTCTCCATCCTTTATTTCATTCAATCCTCACCATGCATCTGAGCCCATTTCATAACTGAGGTTCCCAAGAGGTGACATGCTGAGATAAAGCTCTTCTCTTTCACATCGTGCAGCACAGTGCAACGTTTTTAGCAAAGATTCTCATCCCTCAAGTCTGTAAGAACATAAATTTATCAATTCATCACCCACTTACAAAATATCCCAACTAATGTAACTGATGATTGTGTATGTCGAAAGTGAGGGAAAAAGCATAAGCCATTCTAGAAAATCTTACAGTGTTAGACATTCCTGTAACACTTCCAAGTTAGTAATTACAGTGTCTGGCAGTTAATCATGGGGAATGTTCCTTAATTAAATCAGATTCCTTGTAAATATTCCTCTTTAACACATCAAGATGTTTGGCCAAACCAATTTTCTGTACAGGAATATGCTCCAAAATACCATAAATCTTCCTAGTCCTGGAATCTCTAACAGCATTTGTCTCCATAAATGTTTCCCAGAGCCTCGGCTTCTGTAAGCTATGGGACTATTGTAAGGCTCTGAATAGTTTCAAAAGAAACTGAAAAGCTTCATAAACAACAACTATGTTTTAGGAATCATATTCTAGGGATGCAGAGGCAACTAAGAAATTGTTAATAGCCTTAAAAGTCACTTTCTAATATAGCAGACACTCATGGCAACAAACGATTGCAATAGAGAGGGACTTATGCTATGTAAAAGTCTGTACACTATTCTGTGGGCAAAGAGATAAGGGAGCAATTTGGGAGGAATGGGAAAGGTGACGAAGGAGAACGTAGTTTTCAGAGTTGGCTCTGGGAGGTTCAGTGGGAGTTCACCAGGACGATGGAACAGGGAAGGGCATAATCAAATCCTCTGAGGCATGAATCAACATGACATGTTTGAAGAAACTGAAGTATTCAAGGTTGGAGGCGGAGAGAGGCGGTAAGAAATGAGCCTAAAGAGAAAGTGGCACACAGAGAGAGGCACAGCCTATCCAGCTGGGCATGCAGGCCACTTCAGGAGTCCGGACTTTCCTGTAAATTGTGAAGTCTTTAAAATCAGGGTTCTTCCTCTGGTTATCAAGAACTACACAAACCCTACAAAACCGCACAAAATCCTGCATAAGGGTGTTTGGAGTGCTGAGCAGGATGGAAATGGAAGAAGGGAAGAGGTCTCACAGCTTTCCACAGGGCCTCAAAGTCTCCACGACTTAAGAAAGGGACTGACATAGTAAGACTTCTCTTCCACCTCCTGGTTTGTTAGGGAGAGTTTGGCGTCGGTAGTATTGCCATAGTCCCTTTAGCTCTCCTGGATGCCCCACGTATCTGAGAGAAATGAGAGGTGATATGGAAGCAGTGCTCTGCCAGTTGGGGGGGCAGGCACAAGCACGGCTGGGGCCCCCTCCACCGTTCTAACCCAGCAGAACCCAGCAGGCCCCTGCGTGGACCTTGCCCTACTTCCTCAGCCTCTTTTGCAACTTGGCTTTTCCCAGCCCCAGCAACGTGCTGGTTCATTCCTGCTCCTCTAGGCCTGCCTCAGTTTCAGGCCAGGAAGCAATGAACAAAGACCAAAATAAACAGTACATTTATTAGTGAATGACAGTCTTTTAAACTATTAGCTCTACTCTCAGCTCAGTTGATTATCAAAACATAACTGGGCTGAGTCCCTGCTGCAGAATATAACCTAGAACTCTTTGTTTAGCGGGTAAAATAATCAAAAGCCTGTTTGTAAGAGATACAGAGAGGAGTACCTTAGCAATAGTCCATCCATTCTCCCCGCTCTGAAAGTTGTTGACACGTTGTTCTTGATGAACAAAAGCTCAGAGAGCTGAGTACTTACTTGGATTACATTGTTTTGACCCCTCTTAATACAACTACTTTCCCTAAATTGCAATGCATATTAAAGAGATTAAACGTGAGGTATATTAAAGAATCAGCGATAATATTAATCATAGGGATATGGATAAGAAAGTTGATCTTCAAGTAAAATATGACATCCAAATGCAAAAAAAAATGCTCTCTCTAATCTCACCAAAGAAACCCTCTCCCAGAAACTCCTTACTGTGTAGTTCCAGGAGAAATTAATCTCCGATCTTAATAGGGGGTAAAATATACTGCTGAGAAACTAGACAGTTTATATATTATATCTATAGGGAATTTTGAAACTTGCTTTAAATTTTTTTTCTTTGACCACTAGGTAATTGAGAGTCAAATATATGACCTATTTCTCGCAAACATGTAAGATCCTACAGCATATATTTTGGGAACAGCTCTTCTTTATTCCTTACTCTAATTTTTCTGTCAACTTTATTTCTTGTCTCACATTCATGTTATCCAGCAGTATTATATTATGTGTATAAAGTGACATGTTGGAACGGGTTGGATGTCACCAATGTATAGAACAGATTGATAAGTTTCGAGAGTACGTTTTACTTTGAATTTATGAACTGCACGTGAACTAAATAAAACTCTAGGCGTCAGCCCTGGGTATTATGTTTCATCTTTAAATTCCAAATATCTTTCACCTGTAATCACTCCTCAGCGGTGTCTTTTGCAGTTCAGTGAAGCACCCAGGGGTCATCACAAGTGACCTGTGAATTGACATCCCCATAAATAATAACTCACAAGCAGGGTCTGCCTCCGGTGCTTACCCCAAGCAGAGAAGAGCCTTGCGTGGGTTAAATCAACCAGGCAGGAGAACATGTGAGCTGAACATATGGTGAAGTGTTTTGAGGTTTAGAGAAGCAAGTTTCTGGTACAAACAGAGTCTGGCCTTTGATACCCCACTGTCAGCATGAAAAAAGATCTCCTTATTTACCCCAGTGAAAAGAGAGGGGCACTTTCAATTACTTCGCCTCTGTAGCTGTACACAATGAAACAGGAGGAGAAATTGCACATTAATAGAGAGAAAAACAAGTGTAAGCTCCTCAGGGAAGTCACAGAAGTCTGCAGAAAGCATGTAAAAAGGAGTTTGCAGCTCCGATTGGAAGTGAAAAGAGGGGAAATCAGAAGTGAAGTACCACAAATTAAAGTGAAAGTCAGTATTCCTGGGTGCTCTCGGGTCTCCATTACCAGACCATCCCCCATGCGGCTCTAGTTGTACCAGTTCAGACCTAATGAGCTGGGTTTGGGAAGAACCGAGGCCTGTACATGAAACTGTCATTGCCACACTATTACTCCATATTTGATTGAGTATTGGTTTTGAAAGCTTAGGACTAAAACGTGGACGGTATCATCCCCTGTATTTAGAAAAATGAAAAAATATGCTTCCCCTAAGAAACAATGAATTGTTAACTGCATAATTTGACTGACTCCTTAATTTGTCTTTAGGAAGAGTCGAAGCTAGAATTTCAATTCTTATTTCATCAGTTGGGGTTGGAATTTTAGTTTGGTTGTTGGTTAGTTTCTACCTATGAGACATATATATGGGTAGTCTCCTTCGGATGCTGGGCAATTAGACGAGTATCTTCTTTTTCTATCCATTACTTATGTCATAGTGTTGTGGTGACAATTAAATGATATAACAGGAGAAAAGTGCTTCTGGCAATGCCTGGCTCATGGAAAATACTTCTCAAGTAGTGGCTACTATTATTCTTGTGAAGACAGCATTCACACCCAAACTCCTGGAGCTGGAATAACAAATTAGCGTGTGTGTGATATCATAACATCATTCTACACCATTCCCAAATACATAATTAAATAAAAGCAAATTAAAACAAGAAACTATAATGCCTATAATATTGGCAAATATTTAAATGTTGCTAGTACTCAGCATTAGTGAAAGATGCTTTTAATAATTATAGGTAGGAATGTTTATTAAAACCCTTGGGGGGGCAATTTGGCAATGTATGTCAAAATATTAAATGCACCCTGGCTGGGGGAGCTCATTTGATTGAGAGCAGGCCTGTGAACCAAAGGGTTGCTAGTTCAATTCCCAGTCAGGGCACATGACTGGGTTGTGGGCCAGGTCCCCCAAGTAGGGGGTGTGCAAGGGGCAACCACACATTGATGTTTCCCTCTCTTTCTTCATCCATTCCCCTCTCTCTAAAAATAAATAAAATCTTTAAAAATATCTTCAATGCACATACATCTGGACCCAGGAATTCTACTCCTGGAAATACTGCTTAAGAAATAATTACTTATACAAATGTTGAAAACAAGTTATAAAACAACATATACAAAATATATGAATTATTTTAAAATTTGCTACAGTATGCACAATGTAATCATAATATTAACAGATTAAAAAGTAAAATACTATATGATAATCTTAATAGATTCAGAAAAATATTTGACAAAACTCAATATCTACTGATGGTTTTTTTTAAAAAAAAAAACTCTTACCAAAATAGGAATAAAAAGAATGCTCCTCAATCTGATAAAAGGTATCTATGAAAACCATAACTAACATCATAATTAATGGTGAAAAGACTGGAAGTTTTCTCTCCAAGACTAGAAATAGGACAAGAATGTCCTCTCAAATTGTATTTAATATAGTATCAGAAGACTTAGACAAGAGGAAGACATAAAAGTGTATTACATCCAGGCCCTGGCTGGTGTAGCTCAGTGGATTGAGTGTGGGCTGCGAACTGAAGTGTCGCAGGTTCGATTCCCAGTCAGGGTACATGCCTGGGTTGTGGGCCAGTTCCCCAGTGGGGGCCACATGAGAGGCAACCACACATTGATGTTTCTCCCTCCCTTTCCCTCTCTCTAAAAATAAATAATAAAAATAAAATATTTTTTAAAAAGTGTATTACATCCAGTTGCCATGAATGTTTACACAGAAAACCCTATGGAACACACAAAAAAAGTTACCAGAATTAATAAGTGAATTCATCAATGTCACTAGATACAAAGTGTATATATATATATATAAATTTTATTTCTCTACTAGCAAAACTCAGAAGCTGACATAAAAATAGCATCAAAATTATAAAATACTTAGGAAAAAATTTAACAAAATATATAAAAAGCTATGTGCACTGAAACTACAAAATATTGCTGAGAGAAATTAAAGCTCTAAATAGATGAAGAGACTCTAGGCTCATGCGCCAGAATACTCAACATCAGCAAATTGTTACAGGTAGACAGTGTGCACAGAGCACCAGGGGAGTCTCCCCCTTCAGCCAAGATAGCAGCAGAGGAAAGTTTTTACGCTGAGTGTGAGAAAGGTTAGCAAGATAATTGGATAGGGGAAGAGGCCCTCCATCCCCCTTCCAGTACCAGATTGGGGGTGAAACTAGGGGCCAAAGAAATCAAAATGGGCCAGGGTTGGGGGCCTGCTAGACCTGTCAGCCTGGGGAAAGAAGGGCTTGGTTGGGACATGGACACAGCCAAAGGGTGCAAAAGTTTGGGAAGTTGATTGGTCATTTGGAGAAAGCACCAGGTCTGTCCTACACCCAAGCTAATATAAGCCCAGGAAAAGTAAGAAGGCTCACTCTCTCTCTGGCTCACTCTCGCTTGCTCATGACTTATAATTGCACAGTACACTGGCCTGTTCTCTCCAGGGGCCATGCTACTTTAGCAGCCCTGTGGCTCATGGCCTCCAGGAAGGAGCCTCTCACTCTCTCTCTTGCCCACATGGTGATGCATTTGCCAGTGTGTTCACATGCTCTCCCCTGGGAGCACAGGACCTAGTAGCCCTAGCAGCCACATGGCCCATTGCTGCATGGGCTCCACCTGCAGGCTCTGGAAGGAAGCCTAAAAGGAACAGCAGCTGGAACAATCTACACTACCTGGATGGGGAATATGAACCGCTTAGCAGCCACCTGCAGGCTTCAAAGGGCTGTACTTTAAAATGGAAGAGGAATTGTGGACAATACCCTTTGTCTTGGTTTTGTGGAGATGAGCTTTGAGACGGGAGTCTGCCATTCTCCCAGAGTGTGCAGCACTCAAAAAAACCTCTTTCCTTTTACACCAGCATCTGCCTCATGAGTTTGGCTTTTGTGGTGACAGGCAGTCAAACCTCCTTGATTTTGTTCAGTTACAAGCAAGATCTGTTTTCTTCAATGGACCTACACTATTGTAATTAAAATTTCAGTATGCTTTTTTGGTAAAAATTGATAAGGTAAATCTAAAATTTATATAAAAATGTGAAGGACATAGAGTAACAAAAATAAGTTTGAAAAAGAAGAATAAAGTTGAGAAATTATTAATTTATACAACAACTTGAATGAACTTCATGGGCATTTTGCTGATGAAAACAGGCCAGCTACAAAAGATTACAAAGTTGTATGATGTCATTTATTTGAATTGCTAGAAAAGGTAAAACCAATAGAAATAAAAAGCAGATCTGTAATTTTTTAAGGCTGAGGCATGAGAAGAAGCTTGATTGCAAAGGGATATAAGAGGAATTTTATAGTAATGGAAATATTACTATATTGGTGGCTATATTAGCTATGCATATTTATCAAAACTCATCAGAATGCACACTTCAAATTGTGACTTTATTACCTGTAAATTACACCTCTACAAAACTGATGTAAAATAAGGTAAATCAAAATGTTTTGATTATGGAAAGATAATCAAGATATCACATTAAATGTCAAGTCATTATGGAACAATATGTATAAAATGATCTTTATATTTTTAAAATGTGTGTGTACACACACACACACACACACACACACACACACACACACACATGCCTTTCCAGAAGTATGAACAAGTAACAGATAATTACTTCAGGGCAAAGAAATAGTGCCTGAGGGTGGGAAAGGAGACATTTTAATATTTTTATCTCATTTTCTTCTGTACTTACTGAATTGTATTTTTATCATGAACATACATTACTTCAATAATAAAATTATAAATTAGTGAAAAATTAACAATAAATGACTGGTTTTAATATTAAGACCATATTTTTTAGATTAAAAATCAGGACATGGGAACATAGAGGACATAGAAGGGATAAAGTAACAATTTTTCCAACAGAAATACTTATTAATCGTAAATATTAATCACATAATCCTGATGAAAATTAATTATGATTTCCACATTTTAGAAACTGGACACAGTTATTAGATGCTGCGAAAGCAAGCATTATTGATTTGTGATGAGTCAGCATTTACTATAATAACAACCATTAATTTCTGGCTTACTATACTAGTTACCTATTATTTTTGCATAAAGACTAACTCAGAAACAAAAAGCAGCATTTGTACTATAATTCTGATGACAACTGATAGCACTCTGATATGAGGATTTCTAATGATCTCATTCAACATGTTGCCACTAAATCAGAATTTCCAAAGAACATTCCATGACCATGTAATTCTTGGAAATACAATGAACTAAATCCAACAAGAGATTTTAGAGGCTCTAGGAGACCATGGGCACTGAGAATTTTCAAAAGAATATGAGTTGCAGAGTTTTCTGTATTCATTCTTTGGAACACTGAACCTCTCATTGGCCAATAACATGAAGAGTTAGGATTTAAAAAAATATATTTTAGTAAACACTGCTCTAAATTCAGGTCTCGAATATTGAAAAGATCAAAGCTTTAAAAACAATGGTTATTGACATTTTCCAGGCAGGATAAATTATCCTTTTCTCTGCTCTCCAAAAGCATTGTGGTTATAGGTCAAGTATAGTACTTATCACGTGGTAAGCATGATAGAGTAGAAACAGCACAGACTTGGTCATCAAATAAATCCGGATTTTTTTCTTGTTTCCATCACATAGCATGGGATTCTCTGAGACTTGGTTTCTTCATTTATAAAACAGGAACAGAATACTGGCAATGCAAAGATAAAATTATGTATTTAAAGCATCATTGTGCCTGGACATGGCTGTTTTTTGTAAATACTGGTTTTCCTTACTGTGCATCTCGTCACTTCAGCAGAGGATAGACTCCCTGAGGCAGGCACCAGGTCTCACTCTTCGGGGTCTCTAACATAGTAGTTGGCACATAGTGGGAGCCAAATACATGTTAATTGGTTTGATGTAATCAACTTCAAGGGCCAGGTAAGAGACATGTGACAGCACCCACTTCTGCTTGCTTTCATTTTTCTCCCCCTAGGTTCTTCTCTTTCCGTTCTGTTTCTGTCTTTATTTTCTGTCTTTATTTTCTTCCACTTCCTTCTCATTCTGCTACCGATTTTTCTCTCCAGTATTTTTTTAAACTTGACTTGGTTCAATGATCTTTCCTGTTTTTTAAAAGCAGATAAAAAATCCATGTTTTATAGTGTATATGTGCATACACTATAAAATAAGCACAATTAAATAATTTTCAGTTGTTTGATTTAGGTTTGCATATTTTCTGTGTGACCCTCCATAAACTTGAAATGCCTGGGAAAGAGTGTCTCATGGTGGAAGAAAGGATCCATACCCTGGCTATAAAATGTTAACATTAAACTGTGCTGGTATTTTCCTTATGATGACTGGCAATTTTGGCAGAGAGCCAACACGAACAGTATGCCTAGAAGATAGGGATCTAGTTAAAGGGAGAAAATCTGAATTCTGTCAATTTTGAAACTCTGGTTTTCCCTCTTTACTGCAAGAATAGTTTTGCAGACCTCAAAAAAGGAGAAGGTTAAATGATTTCAATGGGAATTGCCATCTCCGTGGTCTCTTCTCGGACGGCTATGGTTCCAGATAACTAGGAACTCAATGGGAAATTCATTAGTTTGGGATCACAGCCCAATTCCCAGAAACATTTTATTTTCACCTTCACACCTTTTGAAAAAATTCTGCTTTTAGGTGTCTGAGTTTTGGATCTGAGTAAAACTGTCATATCTTAATTACATTCGAAGCTACCCTCTTGACTTCTATTTCAGCTGTGACATTAGCCTTCACACTTGGATTGGCTTGAATTCTCCTGGCCGGAGAGTGAGAATTTCATATGTTTTCTTTTCATCTGCAGACATCTGCATTCTGTTTAACTCAGGACTGTAGAACTCACGGAGCAGGAAAAGACGGAGCGCATTGTGGTCGCTGTGGGACTTGCCTCTTTCAAGCCAAAAGCGACAAAAATCCTTTTACTAGTACTTTAAAAAATTTTTCATAATAAAGACCAAGAAGAACATCAAATTATTACAATTAAGCTTTTTAAATATAAATGGTTTAGTCATCATTCCTCAGTTTATTTAAACCAGCTGTATAAACAGAATAATTTAGAAGAAAATATATGTATACTATGTAGTACTGTCTAACCTCTGTTGGTTTCAAAGATATACAAACATATTACTTGCTTACAAATCTGAAGTATTTACTGATTTTTTGTGCGTGAATGAGTTAGAATGATAGTCTAACAACCGATACAGAGATTGAAAATCTCTAATATGCACTCGTATATATTGCTTACATAATTCTCATTGTAATTCTATAAGGGAGGGACTGGATATTATAAATAAAATATATAGGAGTCAGAGATTAAATGACTTGCTAAGGTTACATATTTAGTGGATGAGTTAGGACTAGGATATAGTTTTTCTGGTAACTTCTTAGCTCTTATGGCTACAACTTCATGCTATCACTTATGAATATGGTTACCAACTTGAGAAAATAAAAACTTAACTGAAAACAAAACATAAATGAAACAGTACAAAATAAAAAAATCTAGGAGATATCATAAAACTTTATTTAGCTCATTAGTGAGGTGGTGTTGTTAGTCTGTTCAACTACACCTGTGTTTCCGACTTTTGTCTAAGAATGTTATCATTAAATTGGGCATTTGACATTTTGACTAATTCATGCCAATTATAAAGTTATAAAAACTATCTTAGATTGCATTAGAAAATAGTCATAGTGTGTTCTAACATAAACATATCATCTTTCTCCAAGATGGTCACGCTCCAACTGGAGTTGTGTGGTGAACTCAGTTAATAAATTAGTGAATGACCAGGCAATGTCATACTGAAACTTCATGTTTCTCAATGAACAACTGAGGACTATAGGGACGCACCAGCAGGTGTCTACCTTAGAAACGGAAGACTCCAGAGGACAAGAGTATCATCTTAAATGTTTGAACGAGTATCCCGTGCAAGAGAACAAACATTTAGTCACATAGTCTCTATTTGTAAAACAGTGATAAGCAACATTTTTAGTATTTTCAGAAAAAGATAGGGAATACAAGATTTATATGTATAAATCTACATTGTTTTTCAAAATTATTTTCTATAGTAAATATCTTACACTTGTAAAGCTCTTGAATTATCCAATGTTCATTGGAAGTTTTAGGTTTTATTAAAAACCATTCAAACATTTATTCTATTTTTCTAATATTAAATTTCATTTTCAAGGAAAGATAATGCCAGAAATAAAGAGTGCATTTTTCTATAAATAACCTTTAGTCCAAAAGAAGATATACATAATTGAATGTTGGAATGAGTAGATAATTGGGAAGTTCTTGGAAAGTTAGTTGCCTATGCCTAACGACATACTAAATATGTGGGTTGTTTTCACATTTTTTGATCAATCACCAATACTGTTCACAGTGGATTCTACAAGTCCAGCTGCCTCTTGCCATCTTAAAAGGCAGTTCTTTTCTATGGTAGCTTCTTTGCTAAAAGGATCTGGAAGGTAAGTCCTGAGACTGAGAGCCTGAACATTTGTAGATTTCCAGTGAAGACAAATGACTCAGGGATGATATGCATGAGGGATTTTGTGTTTGTATCTAAGAAACACAAAAGGGACTGGACAAGAATTATCTGAGAAAGAGTAGGGCAGATATGAAGGGCATGGTGAAGATGTGATAATATCCAAGGATTATTAAAATGCCTGATCCTTCTCACATAATTGCTAAACGAGAGTAAATTTTAAAATACATGAATGAGTGAATGAATGAACTATGCCTTCTCAAACTTGATAAGGAAACTCAAAGGGGAAAATTTTTTTAAAAAGCGTGAAGGCAAATTTAAAGAAAAGGGATGAGTTAGAGAGACTCTGTGACCTGGCGAACATAGCTGTCGAGAGTTTAGTAGCTAAGCTGCCTCGTGGAGTCTCTGCCTCAGTATCCATTCTGTTTCCCTGACAGGCCTGCAAGGGCCCTAAACTCACATTAGCCCTCTCATGCAATGCATGCTCCAGGTCAGCTAGTTTCATCTCAAGGCACATTTAAACTACTAAAATTTTGCCCCATTAAAAAATATGTTTTTTACTGATCTTATCAAAAAAATAGGTATAATTTTGATTGGTTCACACCGCAGAGCTCTTGCTGTGCTGGCTGTTGTTGTTGTTGTTGTTTTATTAAATCTAACGGAAAAGAGGTCGGTGCCCCTGACTAAATAGTCAGGCGTCGCACGTTTTAAAACTTGTGGCACACCGGTTGAAAATCACTGCTCTGGCTGACAGGGCCAGTCATATGCAGATGTCAATTCCTGACAGGATCCAAGCAGCCAGTGTGCTTAACAATCTCCCCATCTCTCATGGCCTTTCCTTTGTGGCCTTAATAAGCAATCCCCCATAGAGCTACCAGAGCCCTGCTTTTTTTGGTTTGAATCGACCGATCTGGTCTTTGCCTGGGAACCCCAAAGCATTCCATCCAAGGACCCTAATATATCCAAGTCCTGTATCTTCCTCTGCCCGCCGCCTGCACTCTGCCCAGGCCTGTACTTCCTCCAAGGCCTGTGAGCAGTACACTTCTCTGGCGATCTTTTCTTGAACCATGGCTCACCATTTGATATCCTGTGCTCCACTTGACCAACATTATTTAACAGGCATAACTGTAACATTATTTAGTCCCTTCCAGGTTTTATAGCTTTGGGAAGAATTTAAAGATTCCTAGTTAGGATAGCACATTTTTAGCCCAGAGGCGGCAGTTGTGAATACAGCAGAACATTGTCTGTAGGCAGTCTCCAGTGGGTATAGCAGATCTAAACTAGGAACCTGGGTGGAATGAAAGCAAAAACCACCCCAGCTGGGTGGCCAGTTGGTAAATGTGTGGTCCCCATATACCAAAAAGTTGTGCGTTCAATTCCTGGTCAGGGCACATACCCGGGTTGTAGGTTCAGTACCCTGTTGGGGCACATAAAGAAGGCACCTGATCCATGTTTGTCTCTCACATCTCTCTCTCCCTCTCTCTCCCCTTCCTCTCTCTCTAAAATCAATAAATATCTCCTCAAGTGAGGATTAAAAAATAATAATTTTAAAAGAAAAAATTTAGAAATCAAGACAAATGTCAGAATTATTTATCTACCATGAACAATTCTTTTCTCAATTCCTAGTCCATCCAAATCTTATTTTAACCTTTCTTTTAAGCTTCACATCCTAAGGGTTTCTCTCAATGAACTCTATTTACCCTAGTTATTTGCTCTTTCCCCAAACTGCAGGAAAATGTAAATGCTATTTCTTCAGCATGAATGCACTTCTCACCCTCCTTCTACCCCCTGGAAAACTCCTACTCATTCCTTAAGACCCAATTCAAATGGCTTCTTCAATGTGACTTTCATTCCTATTCCAGGCCATACAGCAGAAATAACATTTTTCTCCAATATAGTTCCTGCTATGATGTTACTACCTTAATCATGTTACATATTGGTCATTCATTACTATATAGTCATATCCTTTCCTAGTAGATTAAGGATTATTTGAGAGCTATTGTGGCATATTAATATTTGAATCCCTAGCCTTTATCATAATATTTGGCATATAGTATCTGACAAATAAATGAACAGATGGTTCAAAGGATGGATGATGAACATATAAACCTTTGTATCACTCTTATGCATTCTCTAGTCACTCATTAATTCATGAGATCATGCATGCATTTAGTCTACCAAAAATATTATTGAACTCCTCCTATGTTATTGTCTAGGAGTATTATTTATACCAATAGACCAAAATATTTTCTAGATGTATTCTTTATACCAGTAGGTTGAGAGAACTTATTTGGTCAAACATGCAGTACCCACCGGCCTCCTCCAGACGGTCGCTGACATGGTGAGCTGTTCAGTCTCCCGGTCCACAGTAACTAATAGCTTGCCCCCACGCTCCCTGTACCCTGGGGACTACTGCTGCTGCACAGTTTAGTAGCTGCGTTCTCTAGGGAGCTCGTTTCCAGGTCTGATTTGGGCCTGAGTGAATCTCCTGTAGCCATTTTGAGGTAAGGTCAATAGTTCCCTGAGTGTTTCTGCTCTTTAATACTGTGGAGGGCCAGCTTATGAGCAGCGTGGCAAAAATCTAATAGAAGCTAATGAAGCCAGCACACATTTCCCTGGCAGCCACCTCAGCTCCGGCTCTCCATCTATTTGGCCTAAGATGCCTCCTGCTGGCCTAATGTGGTTCAAAGGAGAGGGCACTGCCTCCCAGACATGAAAGGACAGGGCAGAGTGAATGAGCACAAAGCACTCTGTGAAAGAACTCCATACCACTGCAGACATACTCTAATCAAGCATCACAATAACCTGCTGTAATAGGGATTATGATCCCCTCTTCACAGAAAAAGAACATGAGGCAGTGAAATACGAGTAACTTAAGTTAGATCCACAGCTGGTAAGTAATAGAGTCATGTTTTAAGGCCAGACACAGTTCATTCCAAGACCCAAGGATCACTGTTGTTTTCTGAATAATTACCTACCATTCTAGAAAAGCTGATTTCAATTCAATAAGACTTTCTAAAAATTAGAGCTATCAAATGAATATGTCTTCAAAATTTAGTGAACTCACTAATCAAATTTCATCCAGAGGTCAGAGTACTGTGAGAGAACAAAACTGTCAAAAAAAAAAGCTGGAAAATAAGTTATTATAATTGTTGGAATGCTGGTTTATAGATTCCTATCTTTCTCTAACTATATCATTATTTACCAATTATAGACAGACAGACAAACAGATGAACACACATACAGAAGGTCCTCACAGAGATGAGGTAACAAGTTTTAAACTACATGTGCACAAAATACAAGTGTGCATAGCAATTACACCACCACTGTTAGTACATAATATTAATGGGACTTGTAAATTATGTTAGGAGATGTGCTTAACACATTTCAACACTATCTCATTTAAAGGGTATAATAATATTAGCTACCTCACAGGGATAGTATAAGGACTAAATTAATTCATGTAAACTGCATAGAGCCGTGTGTTGACACTAAACAAACATAAATAATTCTTATTATTACCATTATTCCTTGCAGCAAGCAACAATAGCAGGACAACAATAAACCACTTGTATTGGAGACTACAAGTTCAGTGAGGAAGCAGGGAAAGAGAGTGAGAAGAGAGAGGAGAGCGAACAAGGTGTCTTACTAGTTCTTACAAAGTAGGTAGGGGCAACTGGTATTTTTACAAGGCTCTGTGATATAATTCAGAGTAAGTAATTCAGGCAAGTGTCTTAATCTTGCAAACCTTCCATTTCTTCATCCTTAAAAAGGGAACAATTATAGCACCAACTCCATAGGATTATTTATGGAAACTATATAATAGCCTGCACCCAAAGCTCTAAGTCTGGTGCTTGGAAAGCAGACGCCTTTAACAATTTCTCCAAGAATTTGAAAATATCTTCATGATTTTTCTTTCTGTTCTGCCTCCTTTCCTTCATGCAGATCACTCCACTGAATCAGATATGGCTCATCAGAAAACATCAAAGACATATGTGGTTCCAAAATAAAATGTGATTCTACTAAAAATATCATTCAATAAAAAATTGTTGAGCATTTATTATGTTATAAGAGTAAAATGAAAGAAACAGGAATACGTGAAAAAGCATCACATAAGAAAGGCATAGTATGTATGACATAGTGGTCAGAAACTGGCTTGGAATTCCACATGTACCATGTACTGTCATATGGTTTCAGGACAGTATTTTAACACTCTAGGCCTCAGTTTTGTCATCCATAAAATGGGGATGATCATATTCACCACATAAGGTAGTTGTGAGAATTAGATAAAATAGTCCATGAAAAGTGTGAGCACCTAATAAGCCTTCAATATATGTTAACCATTACTTACATTTATATGTAAATGAGAAAATTTCTACATATATATTAAGATACAGTGTCTGGCAACTTATGTGCACTTATAACAAAATACAATATTCAAAATTAAAGTTGACATGAAAATTGTGTGATTCAGGATCACTCATATACATATATACACACTGCAGCTTCTAAGAAATGTGTACTTTTGATAGGCATACATTATTTGCACATAAGTAACAATGAAGACCAATAAACATAAGACAATGTGAATAATCATATATTGAAATGTGTGAGATCTCAACTCTAAAAATAGGTGAGTGCAGTATCAGCTTACATTTAATAGATGTAGCCACCGTAAGTCAGCTCCCTAAGAACCAAGACCACGTGTGTCCCATTCTGTACTTTGTATACAGTCCCTTAACAGTGCTGATCACAGACCCTTGTTCAGTTATTATATCTAATAACTGAATCAATGGAAAATGGTGGTTAGAATGTCTATTGTAGCACCATGAGAAGTGTTTATATTGCTCTTTTCAAGAGAAAAGCACAATACAATATTCTTACTACAGATTATAGAATACATTTATTATCCACAGAAACTCAGAGTAAAAGGAGTTAAAAGAAATGCAGTTGATTTGTTAATATTGTCACAAGTTTCGTTTTGATCCACAAAATGTAAAGACATCTTAAAGGAATACTGGTCCAGTGTGCTCATACAAAAGGCAAAGAATGAGACCTAGAGAGGAGAAGTGATTTACTCAAGTTTATCCAAGATCAAATATCAAATGGAAGGTTTATTGTTTCTAAGCCTTGTGTTTTCTTCTGCTTTGTCTTCTGCCAGGCCACACTGCCTCATTCTACTTTTTCCATATGCTCTTCCTCCCACACTCCAGCGTGTCTCTCTCTCTCTCTCTCTCTCTCTCTCTCTCTCTCTCTCTCTCACACACACACATGCAGTTAAGCAGTTGCTTTTACTGAATTGTATTTTTGTCTTTTTATTCAGGATTTCCTCACAAATTCAAAGAAAATAATTCCTATATATTGCCCATCATAGTATAGGGCACATGAAATGCTTTCAATAAATGTTTGTTTGAATACTGATTGGCTCTAATGGAATTAATAAAGTGCTCCAGAATATAAGATTTTTGAGGTCTAAAAGAAGGCTAAGAGTAGAGGACATTTCAGTCTATATAAATTCAGCAACATTTTCACAACAAATATTTATACCACACTTATCACATTATGCATTAGGCATAGAGTGGTAAGCAAAAACTTACACCGTCCCTGTTCTCACAGAAATCTTGCACAGTCGGGAAACAAACAATAATGAATTAAATAGCCATTCTAGAATATATAATGACAAGTGGAAAAGGCCTTCTAAAGTACATAAACATGGTTTTTTGGAAGCATACAGTAAAGGAAATTTCCTCTGGGAAGCATTGCCCAAGTTTAAAGAGTAAAGAAGAGCTAGGGGATGACACAAGTGAGTGTGACATGAGGAATATGAAGTTCAGGGAGGAGATCATCTGCCTAGAGTGATGGGGATGTGAGGAGAGGAGTGTGAGAAGGGTGACATTGGAAATAAAGATAGACAGCTCGGGTGTAGGCCAAAGTATGAAGGACCTTGACCATACGAGGAAATAGGGATCATTAAATAATAGCAGTAAACATAAAAATAATAGAAGATATGTGTGCATACATGCAGCATTGAGCAAGGCTTACACTTGTGAGTAGGCAATAGCCTTTATTCTTGTATTATTACTTATTCATTATTGTTATTTTCCATATGAGCAACTGTAAGCCTACTTTTGCCCATCCTGTATATACTTATATAGTAAATAATATATATGTAACATAAGCCCTATTAAGTACAAACATATCCTTTAACCTAATTGTATGTTTACAAATAAGGAAACTGAGGCCCAGAGACAAAAGGCAACTCGCTGGAATATGCCAGGCGATAAGCGCTGATTTCAACTTACGTTGGTCCACACTTGAGTAAAGGTTTTCCAGAAAAGAAGTGATGACAGATGATGATGGCTTATAGAATGCATTACAGGAACGAAAGCCAAAGGCTGTTTCTGAATCCAAAGATGAAGAAATCTGGGCCTTAGACCAGAGTATTGGTCATGGGAACAGAGAACTAGGGTCAAAATCAGTGGGGGGTGGGGAAGACCAAAAACAAAAAACAGATGCCTGGGTGGATTGAGGAATGCAGGCAAAAAGTGAGTTAACTATGGCTCTAATATATTGAATCTGGATGATTTGGAATAGGGGGTGATATTGTCTCTCGAAGGAAATTTTGATAAAAAGCAGATTTTCAAAGAGGCAGGTGTTAAATTAGGGGAAAGAAGTCTACTGAAGTTTTATACAGAGATTGAGCTGGTAAGAATATAAAACTGATTTAAAAAATAAGTTGGTGACTCAACATTCAAACTTGTCTGAAATGGGCTTTCAAATTTATGACTTAATGCTAAGTGTATTCAACTAATACATATGTTAAAATGCACACTGCACGTCTTACTTTTGACTAATGAGATTTCAAATCCACCCTGATCCACTCTCGTTTACAAAAGGAAATTAAAAAATTGATTGGTTACTTCCTCTGCTCCGTGCGGACACCTTGATTGGCCAGCTGCTGGTGGCTAGGCAACCAGGCGGAGAATCTTTGGAACAAGTAGCAGACTTCATCACAGCAGGAGCCGTGAGGCAAGAAGCTCTGGGATCAATTAAAATGCCAGGCTTTTCCAGGCCAGTTTCCAGCGCATCTGTGCATGATTCCACATAAATTTAGGGAATTAGAGATCAGACAAAGGTAAACATTTCTGTGCTTTGCTTAGCGTTGATTTAGAATGAGAGGATGAAATATGCCACAGTCATTCAGTCTGGAGGGGGTTTACACCTTCAGCTGATTTTTTTCCATTCAATTGCTTTATTATTTTAGGTATGTTGTAATTGAAGCCTGCTTAAATCATCTATGTGTTCCTTTAAGGAGGGAAAGAGAAAAAGAAACAAAGGAAAAACCAGTTCTTAGTTTCACAGACTAAACAGAGGAATATGACTCATTCTTTCATGCTATGGTCACACCTCTCAAAGAAGAAATTATTAATGCTCTTCATTTTCCAGCTATTCAGTCTCCTGAGCATGGGTTAGATAAAAAAAAATCCATTCATGTCCCCACAGAGAAGGGAAGACGTTTTCTCCCTAAGAGTGTGACCTTTGCAGAACCTTCTCCCCTTTGTGGGTTGTTTTATTTTCTCTCTCCCTTGGAGTCTACAGTTCTGGCTGTTTCCCTAGTACAGAGGTCTGCACTAGTCCCCTGGGTGTCATGGAAGGGGGAACTCCATGAAGTTCTTTGTACCTGGGCTGAGGTAAGGGGCTAGAGGTGAATCTTGGAGGTAGCAAGCAGCATAACAAAAACAGTTCACAGAGGTGGGGAAAAAGCAGACAAGAGACCCGAAGGAACAGGCAAGGCAAATATCATGAGTAAAATACAAGTGTTTTAAATTCTCCAGAGAAAGACAACCCTCTGATATCACAGAAGCAGCACAGAGTCACCTTTTTGTTAAACAACACAACAGCAGAAACGGAAAGCCATCAGCTTTGGCCATCAGTGTGCTTTCAAAGTGGGGCTTTGAGGTAACTGGTGAGGAAACTTGACCGACTCACTGTGTCCTAGCCCCCACAGCAGTCTTAAGTATTTGGAAAAGAAGACCTGCAAAGTTCTTTTCAGATTTATAGTTGTAAAATTCTATAAATTACTTCAAATTTTAATCTGTTTCTTTAGAACAAGAAAAGAAATCACACAAATTACAAATCTGTAAAAGGGTATGTGAACTATAATTTTGGAATGATTAAATCTTCCTAGTGAGTAGATCCTTTTATCATTATGAAGTTACCCATTCTAATATAATGCTATCTACCTTAAAGTCTGTTTATCAGATGATAACTACATCAGTTTTTTAAGCTGGTTTTTCCATGGTATATATATATTTTTTTAATTCTTCTATTTTCAACCTTTTTGAAACTTTGTATTTTCAATAGTCCTCTTATAAATAGCCTATAACGGATATTTTATAAACTCTTTCTAAAACATCCTCGTCTTTTAACTGGAGCACTTAATTCAGAATTTTACCAAAGCAAGAAAGACAACATTTACTGAGCACCTAGGGTTGGGCTCAATACAGTACATCTATTTCATTTTCGAGTTCTCACAACCACTCTGTTCTACACTGTATATATTCTACAGGTGAGGAAGCTGATGTTCTGTAACACGCCAGAGGTCACACAAAGATGGATGACAAAGCTCTGTTTATGACTGTCAGCCCACATTCTTCTGCCCCACCACACACAATTCTTTCACTTGAAAGAAATCTTATACAATAAGAATTACTTGCCTAAACTTTGACTTACGTTGAATAAGTCATTCATTCTGTATGTATTCAGGCATAAGTGTAGTCTAACATTAATCCATTATGGCCATTGCCAGAAGAATATGAAAGCTTAAGAACGTTTCAGTTTAACTCTCTCCTGCCATTTGGTCTCAACAAATACCGTAAGAGAAATGGCAATCTTCCAACAGAACACAGTACGTGGGAAGGCTGGTGGTTGGACTTTTGAGTCTGGTGTTCCAGCTCAAGGTACCTTCAGAATAATGTCACACAGCTCTTGCCAAAGTACACAGTGACATATTTTAATAAGAGAGCAAGTGGAGGTTTAAAAATCAAGCAGCTTGTAAAGGGGTATTTTAATTTTCTGTCATCCACAAGTGCCTGAATTTAATACTGCTTAAATGCAGTTGGCATATTTATGACTTGAGTTTCCTTCTTATATATCCACTCTTCATTTTTTCCCTGCCTATTAACAATGCTCAGAGGCCTGGGATCACTGACTGCAATTCAGCGGAAACTGAAAAAATATGTCTAAGAATAGTTTCCAAAAAGCAGCGATTGCATCTGCATACTTTTTCTAGTTGATTTAAATATAATTTAGGAAATTCTTCATTCGTTTAGAAAAATTCTGCTCCTTCACTTAAGGAACTACTTCTTATTGTGAATTCTGAATCTAGTATGAGATAAATGAGCTGATTATAAGAGCATTAGCCATTGAATTTTCAAAGACTATCCAGGGAAAGCCCACTATCATTGTAGCTAACTTTGCACAAAATTAACATTAAAAAATATGTAAGAGGAGACTTCTAACTTTGGCCACATGAATAATTGATCTAACACAGGCTTTTTCCCCTCCTTAAAAACACATAGTAATGCTGGATAAAATGCAACAAAAAATAAGTAAATTTTAATAAAAGCTGGATTCCGAAGAAATAATGGAAATCTCAGATTCCAGAAAAAGAGAAGGGAAATCATAGGGGTGAAGGTAAGACAAAGGTCTGAAATAGGTCCTATAATCTAGGTTCTAGGGTTTATTCCTTACCTGGGAACATAAGAGCTTAAAGCTAAAATGGGGGGCCCAGCCCTAAAGCTAGGACACCATTAGAGAAGCCTCCTTCATATGAATGGAACTGAAAAAAAAAGCACAGACTCAGAAAAAGCAAGGAAGCTTGATTTTGACCAAAAGAAAAAAAAAACCCTACCATTAGAAACCACAATTTGGGGCTTATGCCATATGTAAATGTAGCATCAAAATTTAACTATTTTGACTAAACTAAGTATTAATTCAGCTGCCATAGCAAAAGCATAAACTGGGTGGCTTAAATAACAGAAATGTATTTTCTCACATTTCTGAAGACTAGAAGTCCATTAAGTTTCCATATAATTTGTTTTCTTCTTCTTCTTCTTTTTTAAAATTATTTTATTGTTGTTCAATTACAGTTGTCTGCATTTACCCTCCACAATTCCTCCCACAGCCATCCCCACCTTCCTCTCTTGCTTCCACGCCCCCTTGGGTGTTGTCCATGCATCCTTTATAGTTAGTTGTTCCTGAAAACCTTCCCCTTCTTCCTCCAGTCTCCCCTCCCACCTCCCCTCTGGTTCTGGTTCCATCTAATTCATTTTCTAGTAAAGGTTCTCTTCCTAGCTTTGTCCTCACATAGTCTTGGTGCATGTGCACAAGTGAGAGATAGAGAAAGAGAACTTTATTTTTAAGGCACTAGTCCTATAGGATCAGGCTTCCATCTTTCTAACTTCTTTAATCTTAGCTATTTCCTAGAGACCCCATCTCCAAATACAGTCTCACTGGGGGTCAGAGCATCAATATATGAATTATGGGGGACAAAAATATTCATCCACAACAAGCTATCTCAAGCTAATAAATTAATGAAAACACTTCTCTCTGAGGATGAAAACCTGAGAGGCACCTGCCAAACGCCTGTAAAGAAGTTACGTGGAGATATTCCTAATACACTGTGAACATGGGATGCCCACTATGGTAGAGGGCAGGAAGTGGTTGAAGATGAGCTTACAATAAAAAATCAGGAGTCACATGAGAATTGATGTGCCATATGAAACATTCCAAAGGTATGTTTAACCTAAGTATGTATAAAATAATTAAAGATAATCATTAAAAAAAATCATAATAAAATTATAGGATATTAAAATAAAGATTAGACCTGAAAGCTAGTAGAACTTGTTTTAAAAGATTTTATTTATTTATTTTTTAGAAAGAGGGGAAAGGAAGAAGAAAGAATGGGAAAGAAACATCAATGTGTAGTTGCCTCTTACATGACCCTCACCGGGGACCTGGCCCACTACCTAGGCATGTGCCCTGATTGAGAATTGAACCTGTGACACTTTGGTTTGCAAGTTGGTACTCAATCCATTAAGCCACACCAGCCAGAGCTGAAATTAACTTTTTAATGAACTTATAGATGAGATACCATTGAAGGGAGAAGTGAATTAGAAGATAGGTTCAAATTATCCAGAATTTGTAGTGATGAAAAATACATTTTATAAATATATAAAGACAAAATGATAAATACATGGAGAACATAAAAGGTTAAGAGATGGAGGAGAAGGGTGGTGGTTCAGTGTACATCTCGTACAAGTTCTCAAATAAGTAAACAAAATAAACTGGGGAGAATTAATATTCGAATAGATAATGATTGAGAGCATTTCATAATAGATGAGAAACATAATCCTTATATTGATGAATCACATCAGGACTAAACCAGGACAAATACAGATAAATCCCCACATAGATATATTATCATATAACTTCAAAACAACAAATTCAAACATTTTAGAAGAAGAAAACCAGACTAAGATTATCTAAAAAGAAATAATTAGATTTTTCATCATCCAGAATAGAAATCAGAAGACAATCATATCTTCAATAAGATGAGAGATTAAGGTGTCTCTGTAGAAAGTGTTAATTCAATCTAACAAAACATAATTAAGAATTTAAAATATTTCAATAAATCAATAATCTATTTCTTTTTAAAGACAATAAAATGAATAAATCTCTGGCAGGACAGTACAAATGGTGATGGTGGTGGTAGTGGTGGTACTAGTAGTAATAGTAGTGTTAGTGTTAGTAGAAGTAGAAATCATAGTGGTAGTGGTAGTAATAGTAGTCATAGTAGCAGTAGTGGTAGTAATAATGGTAGTAGAAGTAGTAATACTGGTAGAAGTAGTAGCAGTGGTACTTGAAGTAGTAGCAGTGGCAGTGGTGGTAGTAATAGTAGTAGTGGTAGTATTAGTAGAAGTAGAAGAATAAGAACAAGATCATGGACTAGAAGAACAAGAACACGTGGGAAAAAACAATTATATGAACTAAAATGCTATTGATAAGATATCATTAAAATCAATTAATTTGACATTTTAAGACAACTTAAAGAAAATGGTTATCAAAATTGACTCCAGAAAAATATAACATATTCAAATGGACCTCTAAATTATTTTCAAAATCTCAATCATTAATCAAAAGTCCATTCACAAAAAATGATACCAGGCCCAGATGGTTACAGAGGTGAGTTTTAGCAAACTTTCAAATAACTCACAGTTACTACTTCATACTTTGTACTGTTCCAAATAACAGAATTAAAACAAAACAAACTTCATTTTACAGACTTGCATATAGTTGATGCTAAATCTGAAAAGTCTGAGCAAATGAGCAAAAAGTTATAAGCTAATTTTACATATAAGATTATGTCTAATCCTAGTAAGAAAATAGTTATATATAGAGACACATCATTTTTAATGTTGAAACCTTCAAAGTCTATTTAGAGCCAGTAACCAAAATGACGACTGTTGTGCTGCATCTTCCAAAGTTACTGTGGTGACCCAATCTAGTGCAGTAAGAATAAAGAAACGTGAGATAAAACTGGAAGGGAAGAAATAAAATGAATATTCACTGTTGAGATAATGTTCTACACAAAAAAGATACTAAAGAAAATTAGTATTCTACTAAAAATAATAAAAGAAATCACCAAGGTGGGTGGCCAATGAATTAATACCAAAAAAGTCAGTGGCTTTCTCATAAACTAACAAAACCCAATAATACTAGGTAGATAGGGAGAGAGAGAGAGAGAGAGAGAGAGAGAGAGAGAGAGAGAGAGAGAGAGAGAGAGAGAGAGAGAGAGAGAGAGAGAGAGAGAGAGAGAGAGAGATAGGTAGATAGATAGATAGATAGATAGATAGATAGATAGATAGATAGATATCTCTTCATGATAGACTCAAAACTATGCCATGTAAAAAGTATTCATCAATCTAATACAAGATTTAATAGAGGCAATTGTAAAATCTTATTTAAAACCCTGAAGATGAAAATAAGTGAAGAGATAGTCCATACACATGGATGAAGTGATTCAATATTCTAAATAATAACATTTCTCCTAAATTTATAAACCCAGTGCTACTTCAGTCAATTTCTAAAAAAAATTTTGAAAAATTGATCACATATTTACATAGAAATGTAATGAAGCAGAAACTCAAGTCCAATTTAGAAGAGGAAGGTAATAGGAATCACTCCACCATATTATCAGATATCAAGATGACTTATAAAGCTAGAGTAATTTAAACTGTAAAGCTGTCTGATAGTGGGATGAGGATAGATAAAGACATAAATGTAATAAAATAGAGAATACAGAAATAGAATACATAAAAGCACATTTAGATTGAATAATTTCCTCTTAAAAATCAAATAAAAAGTAAGAAATCTGCTCTTGCTACTTCTACTTAGCATTTTACTGGACGTCCTAGCCAGTGCCAACAATAAGGGGAAAGAAGAAAAAAGGAAGGGAGAAGGGAAGGGTGGAGGGAGGGAAGGAGGGAGGGGGAGGAGGAAGGAAATTGGGAGGCAAAGTGGGGGAGGGAGGAAAGAGTGAAGGAAGAAAATAAAGAAATCCAGTCCAGAAAAAAAAGTCTAACTGTCTTTAATGCAGATAAGATTATTCCCCATATAGAAAATACTGAGATTCTCTTTGAGGTACATGAACTCATAAATGGGTTTAGCAAGGTTGCAGGATATAAGACCAATATACACATATTGTTAGTATTTCTACATACTAATAGCGAACCATCTAAAAATACAGTTAGAAAACAATTCCATTCACAGTAACATTAAAAAAAGCAAAATACTTAGAAATAAAATTTAACAAAGGAAGTCAAAGAATTAAGACTACAAAGTATTGCTGATAGAAATTTTAAAAAGTCTAAGTAAATAAAAGACATGGTATGTTTGTGGATTGGAAAAGTCTATATTGCTAAGAAGGGAATTCTCTAACTTAATCTACAGATTTAAAATAACCTTAATCAAAATCTCAGCAGGAATTTTGTAGAAATTGTAAAAATTATGTAGAAATTTAGGGTCGACAAACCAACCCTAAAATGCATGAGGGTGCAAATGGCCCTCAGTAGCCACAACATTTTTTAAATGAACAAAGATGGAGGACTTATTCTACTCAATTTCAAAGCCTACTGTAAAGCTACAGTAGTTAAGATAGTGTTGTACTGGTATAAAGAGAGGCATCTAGGTCAATAGAACAGAATTGAGAAAATAAAAATTAACCATTACATTTACAATCAACTGATGTTCAATAAAATTGCCAATGTTCAACAAAATTGCCAAGGCAATTCTCCAGGGGAAATTCTACTGGGACAATTGAATATCTACAATATATGAAATAGAGTGAATAAAGAACCTTAATCATACATAAACCTTAATCCAAAATGGAACATAGACCTAAATGCTAGAGCTAAAACTATAGAACTTCTAGAAGAAAACACAAGAGAACATCATGGGTTATGCAAAGTGTTCTTAGATAGGGAAACAATAGCAAAACCCATTTTAAAATGCATATATTGTACTTAAGGCAATAAATGGCTAATGAGCATGTGAATAGATGCTCAATACCATAGTCTTAAGGAAGTGCAAATTAAAGCTACAATACACTTCATGCCCACTAGAATATCTATAATCAAAAAGAGAGCACCAAGTTAAAATACTGGAACTCCCTGGTGGGAAGATAAAAAAGGTATAGTCAGTTTGGAAAACAGTTGGCCGTTTCTTAAAAAAGTTAAACTTACTGAATTAGTTTGCAAAGGCTGCCATGAAAAAAAAAATACTACCACAGACCAGAAAGCTTAAACAACAAAAATTTATTTTCTCAACAGTTCTAAAGGCTGGAAGTCCAAGATCAAGGTGTGCGCAGGTTTGGTTTTTCCCAATGCCTCTCTCTTTGACTTGGAGATTGCTGCATTCTTGCTGTGTTCTCACATGGACTTTCCTTTGTCACGTGTGTCATGAACAAGAAAGCATCCCTGAAGAGAGTCACTCACACACATTTCTGTCTTTCCACATGCCAGGCTTACTAGGGGAAATCTCCCCAATAAGCCAAGAGTCACATGCAGGTTACACACAGAGAGGGGGAGCACACACGATAGAAGTTAGCAAAGCAAGCATCCAGCATGAAGTCCAAGTCACTAGTGGCCCCCGCAGGTGGAAAGGTGAGTGTTGGTCTCAATGACAGCGTGTGCCTGGTGGACTAGAGGTCCAGCAGGGCTTTGGGCATAATCTGTGCTCAAGCATTAGGTGATTGAATCTCTGAGTTCTTATGGACATCAAATAGCCCATTGGGGTGCAGGTCCCATTCATATCAGCGTCCAGATGGAATCCTTAACCAAGTGTTCAGACTTGTGGTTTGGGGCATTCTGGGCCTCTTCTAAGGGCATTCTCATTACACCCCATTAACTCAGTCTTGACGTAGCACTTGGCAGGACAGCCATGACTGACAACGACTCCATATGGGATTGTCAAAGGTGTCCATAAAGTCTGCTCTGCTCTTCCTCTGTGTAACATGCACCCTAGTAAATATGCCTCTTCTTATAAGGACACGAGGCATATTCCATTAGAGACCCACCCTGCTCCTCATTTAACTTTAGTTTCTTCTCTAAAAGCACTATCTCCAAACATGGTGCAGTCCATTATGTTTCTGCCCCTAGTTATCTACCAAAAAGAAATGAAAACATATGGAAACACAGA
>PVKM010009673.1:0-36397 GCA_004027735.1 Carollia perspicillata | reverse complement strand
TGACCTTCAGCATGCTGGGCACTTCTAATTTTGTAGGTCAGTTGGTGTCAACCGACCTCTAATCATGTTGACATTCACTGTGCTAAGAACCAAACCCGGAGGTGCTGAATTGTGGACAGCCATGTATACCATATACCAATATCCAGAAATGGTAGTAGTTCATGCTGGACAGGAAACCTTCATTCATCTCCCAGGAGGTATAGCAACTGTCAAACCAGCTGGCTTCACCATCACCAGATGCTCTTTGAAACTATAGGTGGTCTTGAGTTGCAGGAAGACAAACATAGCACAAGCATCTGAGATCAAATCCATGGTGTGAGGGCTGAAATCTAATTGGCTGACTGAAGTTTGGGAATCCCTACCTGGACATTAAACTCCCTCCCCTACTATCACTGATTAATAAGGAGCCTCTGCAAGGAAAACTATAGGAGCCTATCACTTCTGCCTTGGAAATTTTAGTGAGATAATTTTTATGTTTCAAGCCTTTTTGAGGAGTCAATGCCTTGGCCTACATGCCAACTCCAAGGACACACACACACACACACACACACACACACACACACACACACACACACACAAGAGGCCATTATTGAGATTTATGTTATGAATCTTTGAGCATGTTTTACACTTCCTTTTCCCAAAATGGAGGCTACTGTTTTCATCTTGAGGGAAGAATGGGCAAGAGAAATATATCTCTAACTGCAAACTTCCTCACTCAAGTTCTTTTTACAAATAGCAGTAGTTTTCTTACTGACATCAGTTAAAAGGCCTTTCAATTGAAACTGTCGAAGTGACAAGATAAATGGGTACATTCATCTTAAAGCTTGAGAAATACACCAGGGAATGAATCTCAGTAAGAATTAGGAAGAAGCCATGACAATCCTTAGATTGAGCTAAAAATGCAAATGCAGTGAGTTTATTCAATGTTAATTTACTTATAAGAGAAACTAAACACTATAATGACCAGATTTAAACACATTGTATTTTTTTAAATTACTATATTTTCCCTTCTTTCTGGCTTCCCTTACATATTGGATCATTTACTAGTCAGTATTTTCTTATTTTGTACATCATATCTTTTAAAGAAATGTGAATTTTATAATCGTGAGAACTCAATGGATTTAAGTTCTGGCAGTGGTGCATATATTAAGATATTGATGAGGGAATGCGTAATAATTCAGCATAATAAAAGGAAATTTCAGAAGCATTTAAGAATATTTTATCAATTTGAGAAAAAAATAACAACTTGTTTTTCTAGGACAAATCAAACTACTTAGTGATAGTCAAGATATATTATTGGAAAAATGCAAGGTAATCAAAATAAGTTTATTTGGAAGAAAAATGAGGACTCCAAGCTATTTGAGACTTCTCTTTCTCAGAAACTTCCTGAGTAATGTTTTCATATTTATTAAATATAAAATACAGGTTGTCCAGTAAAATTGAAATTTTAGATGAGCAATGAATTACACAGAACATACTAATACTAGTAACTTTATTTATGTGAAATCCAACTATAACAGAGTGTCCCACATTTTATCTGGCAACCTATCTTTGAGGACACCCATTGTTTCTCATTGTTGACCATTGAAAGTCTCCTAAGTCTGTGTCCTCTTTCTCTATTAACATAGGCTGTTGTCTCACTGAGATAGAAGATTCATTACCACCTGTTACAGTCCTTACTAGGCTGCCAAAAAGAGGGGTTGCGCATTAGTTCAGCACCTCCAGAACTGGAAATTTTAAAATTAATCTTACTCTCTTAGATTTTTACCTTTTTATTATAGAGCACATTGGAACATATTCCCAGTTACTGCTTCACTAATATACAAAATCATGGAGAAGTCATTTTTTTCTTGACAAAATCAACCTCTAAGACTATGGAATCAACCTCAGATTCCTTGACTCCATACTTTTTTCAGAATGAGTCCACACATTCTCCATGTTGAGTACCTCTTGTGTGAGGGGTTAACCCCCTTCATTTAAAAGCCCTTGCCCCTTGCCAAATTCAGCTGATGTGTTTCATTTTTTTCCTAAGGAGCCTTAGTTATTTGTTCCATGAAAATGCTAGAAATACATGGTACCCATGCTGAAAAAAAGTATTATTTTTGCACACTACACTAAATATGATGGAATTTGCTATCCAGACAAAAAGTGGGATGAAATCTGTAGGATAAAATCATAGAATAAGTAGATTTTTAGCTCTTACTGAATCCCAGCCACTCTTGACCACAGTTAGGTAAATTCAAAAGTACAGTGAACAACTGTATTACCTAAGACATGTTGATTCATAGATTATTGTCATACTGGAGGTAGATTTATTGGCTTAGATCACTGTCTTATATTTGTCTTGGTTAACATTATTCTTACTAAAATGGATTTAGATTGTGTTTACCTGAAATTTAACTAAGAGATGCACAAATATTGATTTTTAAAAAGGAATGAAAAGGCTGATATGTGTCATGTGTACAAAAGTCATTTAAGCTACTTCCTGTAACTTATATCAAATAGGAATTGCTAAATTGGATTATAGATACCTGAACATACAATTAATTGTTCGGGAGAGGCTTGATAAGGATACTACATTCTATCAACATTATTTGCAGTAAGATTTAGCTTTTTGATTAGCTTTTGAGCTGAATCTACCTTCAGCATTTCCAGGTGCTGGAAGCTATGTTATGCTATGGAGCTATATTAAGGGAGATAGATAAAAGAACTTATTCATTTCACTTTATGCTCAGATCTTTATGCAATAAATAATATCTATATATTTCTTTGCATAAATAGTCATTTGATATATATGTGCAGCCTCATAAGCACTGTTATTGAATGTTTTCACCAAGCTATGACATTTCAACCAGAAATTCAAATTTCTATATTCGCAGGCATTTGGGATATTTAAATAAACATGTTATAGAGAAATGATCATTATGATGGCATGTATTAGACTAAGCTAGAATACGTTCCTTCATTGGACTAAAGAATGCTGCCAAAGTTAGGTTATTACTGGAGCAGATGGAGGGAGCAAGAAGAGTCTGAGGGGTAAATACTAAATATGGATTATTTCATGATGGTGATTATAACAAATATGTTTGTGCTTTTGTTTTCTTTGCACACATGCACACACATGTGTTCTTACTTAATATTAAGTATTAGTTGACTTTAAAAATGTATTGGCTGCATCCCAATTTACAAATAAAAAACAAACATAGAACAGGTAAAAGCAGTATAATACAAAAGAAGTCCATTAAAAATCAACAAGCATAGCATTAAATGAATGAATAAAAACCAAATTTATCAATTGTAAACAATAAATGAAAATAAGTTAATGCTATATTTTTTAAAAGGTTCTGGATTATAGTAAAAAACTAAAATAAAGCTGCTAACAAGAGATGCATAATGACATTGAAAATTATAAATTAATATCAGGCAAACTTAAAAAAGATATTAAGATTTAAACAAAGAAAAAGGAGAATGGTTCATTTCTTCACTAACAACCTGGTATATATTTCAACAGTGAAAACTCTATCAAGGAATTCTCAGTGGATATCAAACCCAAAACAAGACGTAAAGTGCATAGAATGTTTTTTTTTTTATTCTGATAAAGGATACAATCCTCAATAAAGATGTGAGTCATAAAAATTTATGTTCTAAATACCATTATATCAAAATGTATATATCAAAAGGTATTAGATAAATAAAGAAGTTGGCAATAGCATATCTTTGTAAGTCCATTATGGACCAAAAAGAAAATCATGAGATAAGAATCTCAATTATATGATTAATGAGGGTAATTTGATAGATAAAAAGTAGATACATAGATATCTAATTTGATCAGTTTAGACAGTAAATCTGAGCATTATAGTCTTTAGTCTCTAGTCTATTTTAAAAATAATTTTGGTGTTAGAACATAGAAAACACTCAAATATTCCAAAATGTAGAAAATCAATGTATTGCAATCTCTTAACATCAGCAACCTCACCTGCTCACCAGGCTTTCCATCTATTTTTTGTTCCTCTCTGGGCACATTCCACTTCTCCCCAACTCATCTTTCTTAAACTCAAATAAACTCTCATAAATCCCCTGGATGAAATTTTGTATATAATCCCCATTTTTTGTGTGTGCATCCTTCTTAGTAATCTGTTGCTGACCTTTTTGAGGGGTGTGTAGCAATATTTTTATTATTGTTTATTTCTATCTCCATTTCTCTCTCTATCTATCTCTATAAGGAAAATGAAGTCAAGGAAGTCAAATAACTTTCACAATATGATGCAGTTAGAACAAAGAAGAAGACTTAAAACACTAGCATGTTTGATTCCAAAGACCAATACCCACCACAATTTACTAATTATTTCTATTCTACAAATAATAAGAAAATATAACCAGAGTCATTGAAATAAAGGACAAACTGACAGTAACCAGAGGAGAGGGGTGAGAGGGATAATGTGGAAAAATAGGAGAAGGTCCATCAAGGAACATGTATAAAGGACACATGGACCAATCCAAAGAAGGTAGGTTCAAGGGCGGGGAGGTGGAGTTGGGTGGGGTGAGGGGTCATAGTGGGGTGAAAATGGAGACAACTGTACTTGAACAAAAGGGAGAAAAAGAAAGAAAATCTAACTTTGTGAATATTTATTATGTGCCAGGTCCCGTTATAACCATTTTTCACATATTATTGTATTAAATACTTATAATTACTCTATGAGTTAGATTATACCACTCTGATTCTACTTTTATATATTAAAATAAAAAGGAACAAAGAGGTTAAATAACTTGCCCCATCACATTCAGCTAGAATGAGGAAGAACTGGCTTTGAATCCAAATAGTCTGACTCCAGCATGCAAGATTTCAACTGCTAAGCTATACTATCTCTCAAATGAAGAAGCCTATTCAGTTTCCAAATTAAACAACAACAACATAGATTTAGTCAAGTATTCATAAGATACATATAGATAAATGTTTTTGAGTCCAAAATGTGAAGGAAGAACATTTTTATTAATTATGAGTAATCTAGGTTAATACAGTGATGCAACTCCAAATGAAGTGATCATTAAAAGAGGAGCGAATATTATCCTATGCAAAAGCATTAATAGAATTAGAACACTAATTAGAATGCCAAAAAGACCCATTGTGAAATGTTAAAATTGGTATCAGTGAAACGGAAAAATTTCCTTAATTTTAAATATTAATTGCTGCCATGCTTACCTGATATAATGGTGGTCTGTCAAGAATTAAGAAAAAAGAAAAGAAAAACTCTTTGTCTGAAACAATTCAACTTTTATCTAATTTGATATAAGAATACAGTCTTTAAAGTTTTTGTTATTTATTTAAGTTATTCATAGTCGATGAAGTTCCATCAAAGCTGATGGAAGGTATATTTTTTAATTTAACTGTCACTTTTTAAACTGCCATTGCAAAAGAATTTGAGCTAGGATCACATACAGAGGGAAAAAAAATAGTATCAGAACAATCACAGGGTCATTTGAACCTGCCTTTTTATTGCATTGCCGATAATGTATGTGTCTACCACCACACAGAATGGGTAGGTCAAGTGTGAAGAGCAACACTTTTAAATTTTGGGATATTTTAAACATTTTTTTATCTCATGTCTCTGGCTATTTTTAAGACAGAGTGGTAGAGCTACCTCCTTCTGCACAGCACTTAATTCTCATAATTAATGAAAGAAAATTATTTGGCAGATGAGGCACAATGCTGTATTAAACATATTCACAGATGCAGGTCAAGGTAAGCACTTGCAAATTTGGGTGCAAAATTTTAGAGACAAAACTGAACTCATATAAAGTCATAAACCATTAACTTAGCAGGGATTAATGGCCAGACCTAAGAGTGGCCAGTTCTGTGCTACTGGTTAGTGTAAGCCAAGATTAAATGATAAACCAGGATTGTGTCGACATCTGCACCTGTAAATCATTTATAAAGTCTGGTTTGAAAAAATTTGCTTTTGGATATATAACATTACCTCAAAATCTTTTTCGAACCTCCCACCCACTTCTAGAAATCTGGGATCACTACCTGCCTTTTCCTAATACATCCTTCAGATAGTTTTTAGTGGTTTATGTCTCCTTAGCTACAAAAACTGTCAAACTTCACACAGCAGGTCAGACATACCAAGAGGAAGAGCCTAGACTAACCACACCTTAACCCTAGTGTTAGGAGTACCACCTTTCAACATGAGTAGAGCCCAGATAGCCTGATGCTCAAAGTCCTATTCACTGTGACTAGGGTGATCTTCTAGGCTCATGTCCACCAAGTTACAACAGTTGCTACCTCTCTTCCAACCTGCCCTTGACAATATGGGTACCTTATGGGTATGACTAAACTTCTCCATCGCCCAGTGTTCATGAGCTCAGTGTTTGGAATCAAATAGAAATGGGTTCATAGCTTGGATCAAACCAGTGAATAATTAGATAACTTAAAGCAAGTTACTTAAGTATTTTATGTCTCAACTTATTAGTAATACAAGTATGTGCTTATTTGTTTTTAGTAAGTAGGAGTTAGCATTTATTCAATGCTTACTATGTGCCAGGTATTCTTTCAAGTTTTTCATTACACTGACTCATCTAATTCCTGTAAGAACAATCTGAGTTAGGTATTTTTTCCATCCCCATTTACTAAAACTCACTTTGACGTCCAGGCTTTTTTAATTTTAATTTCTTATTTTGTTGATTAGGTTTCTGTTAACGGTGAGATCATATGGTATTAGTCTTTCACTGCCTGGCTTATTTCACCTAGCATAATGCTCTCCAGTTCCATCCATGCTGTCCCAAAGGGTAGAAGCACCTTCTTTTTTTCTGCTATGCTGTATTCCATTGTGTAAATGTACCATAGTTTTTTGATCCATTCATTTACTAATGGGCACCTAGGTTGCTTCTTGCACTTGGCTACTGTAAATTGTGTTGCTATGAACATTGGGGTACATAGGTTATTTTGTATTGACATCAGGTTTTTAAAACTTTACTACCTTTCATAAATGAGATTATAATACGGTTTTTAACAGAGTGACTAAATGAAAAAATTCATCTATATTTTTAATGTGCAATGCCTAAAACAGTGCCTGGGATACAGTCCTCAGTAAATCATACTACTACTACTACTACTATTAATTATAGTATTATTAATATTCCTCAATTTCTTATTCACATTGTAGTTCCTTTGATCTATTAAAATCATTCTGAGCCTCAACTCTCTCACTAGGGTCCTGAAAACCTCCCTAGTTTTTTCCAGCTCCATTTCTCTAGGACTAAGCCCCTGTATTTTTCTCAATGTGATCCCACTTTAAAGTGATTGGTATCCCTGGCACTCAAGTTTGTCTACACATTTGATGCCGAATATTACCATTTGCTTTTTATACTTGCCCCATTGCCATGTTTTACCACAAATATGAGTCTATTAGTAACCAACTCCAAACCATCTGAAAGTTTGAACACTGGGCAGCTGATTAATCCCTGTAAGAATCAACCTGAGGCTTTCAGCCAAGATGGCAACACAGCTTACTTCTTTGCACAACCACATCAAAATTACAACTAAAATTCAGAACAAACATCATTCAGAACTGTCAGAAATCAAGTTGAATAGAAGTCTAACGACTATGAAATTGAGTTGAATGGAAGTCGAACGACTATGAAATCGAGTTGAATGGAAGTCTGACAACTACAGAATTGAAAAAACCACATCCATCCAGACTGGTAGGAAGGGCACAGATGCAGACTGTGCTGGCCCCACACCCATGTGGATAAAAACTCAGGAGGGATATCTTGGGAGTGAGGAGTCCCAGACCCACACAAGGCCCCCCAGCCCAGGATTCCATTGCAGCAAGATAAGTCCCCACAATTTCTAGCTGTGCAAACCAGAGGGGATTGAGTTGGTGGCATAGGCTGCTGGAACACTAAGCAGTTCCCCTTGGGGAACCCACACATGGACCTACTCATAATTTCTCCCTCTGAGCTCCAGCACAGTGGTGGCAGCTTGAAGGGCACTAGGGGTGAGGCACTGGGGTGAGCAGAGGCCATTATCCCTTTGTTGAGCCCTCCTGCCACAAAGCCAGTAGGCTGGTGCCATATCTAAGACTCCATAAACATGGCTAACACTGTTAAATCTGCCTTAGAGGTCCACAGAGGCTGCACCCCACCCAACTTATGGGTGTACCCACACTACTTGTCCATAGAATGGCTGGTGGCTCCTAAGCCCTATCAAACAAAAAACCAGCTGGCTTCAATGAGCCCTAGAGGCAGCCAGATTATAGTCACAGCTTGGCTTCACCTGAGAATCTTCAAGCCCAGCACAAGTAGCAGCCATTTCGGATTGCTTTATAGCTCAGGCAGGGTACCCTGGGAAAAACACAAGTGTGGGCTTACCTTGGCCTGCACTACCCAGGAAACCCTAGGGCCAACATACCCAGTGGACAGCTACAGATCATGTGGGAGTACCACCACCCTGTACAGCTGATCTTTTATGAAGGGAAGAGGTTGGTGGTCAGTGGTTATAGCTAGTCCTTGCAGCTGACTGCCCTGGGTAAATCCCTCCCATTTATCTGCCAACAGCAACCAAAGCTCAACTACAAGAGGAAGGTGTACTCAGCCCACATAAAGGGTACACCTCAAGTACCCAGCTTGGGTGATGGGGGAGGCTGTGCCGCTGGACTCTACAGGACACCTACTACATTAGGCCATACTACCAAGACACAGGGTTAAAGCATCTCTACCTAATACATACAAACAAATACCGGAATGCTGCCAAAATGAGGGGACAAAGAAACATGGCCCAATTGAAAAAAAACAGATCAAAACTCCAGAAAAAAGAACTAAACACAACGGAGATAAGCAAATTATCAGATGCAGATTTCAAAACACTGGTTAAAAGGATGCCCAAGGAACTTAGTGAGGACCTCAACAGCATAACAAAGATCCCATCAGAAATGAAGGATTCTCTAATTGCAATAAAAAACTGTTTACAGGGAAACAACAGTAGAATGGATGAAGCCACGAATCAAATCAATGATTTGGAATGTAAAGAAGCAAAAAGAACCATGCAAACAACAAGAAGAAAAAAGAATGAAAAAAAATGAAGATAATATAAACACCTTCTGGGACACATTTTAGAAGTTCAACATTTGCCTCACAGGGGTGCCAGAAGGAGAAGAGAAAGAGAAAAAAAATTGGAAATCTAGCTGAAAAAAAATAGCGAAAGAAAACTTCCCTAATTTGATGAAGGAAATAGACATGCCAGTCCAGAAAGTTCAAAGAGCCCCAATTATGAAGGATGCAAAGAAGCCCTCTCCAAGACACATCATTATTAAAAGGCTGAAGGTTAAAGATAAAGGGAGACTCTTAAAAGCAAGAGAAAAGAAGTTCGTTACCAGAAGGTTGCCAGATGGGAGTAGGGGAAGGAAAATGGGTGAAGAGGTGAGGGGATTAAGAGGTACAAATAGCTAGTTATAGAATAACACTGGGGATGTAAAATACAGTGCAGAAAATAGAGTAGCCAAAGAACTTAATATGCATGACCCATGGATCTGAACAATGGAGGGGGATTGCCTGAGGGAGTGGGAATAGGTGGGGCTTGGTGGTAAAGAGTCAAAGGGGAAAAAATGAGGACAACGGTAATAGCATAATCAATAAAATATAATTTAAAAAAATGACCAACCTGAAAAGTTAACTTCCCAGTCCTAGTCTTTCTTGTTTCTTTTCTGCTCCTCTATCTGGAGATCCACATTCAAAAGCTGTCACTGCATCACAGCTGATGCACAGGGTTAATTAATTTAGATGCCTTCCCAAAATGTAAGAGAGTGTGGAAGGTATCACCCCAAAGAACAGCCCTGACTTCATCCACTTCAACCACATCAACAGAAAGAACTTTATGTTTCAGGGGGATAAATAGCTAATATGTAAGAATGTCAAATCCAGATGCTCTTATAGTGATGTTGTATTACACAGATCTGTCAGAAAAACCTGATGCAAAAGCTTTTTACAATTGGCCTATTGTAGAAATAGGGATTTAATCACATTAATATCTTGAGAGGACTTCTTAAGGAGATGAGTCACAATCTTTCTGAACCTCAGTTTCCTCATTTATGAAGGGAGGATAATATGATGATCTAATATAATGAAGATAATTATACAGTGATCAAGAACAGAATTATAGGGTTAGACGCTGTAGGAAACAGCAGAGTGGTAGCACATCCTTTGTCATAGCATTGTCTTTTCCTCATTTGAAACTAGAGACAAATGCAGAAAGTGGTCTTACTCCCCGTGAAGGCACCAGAAGAATAAAATTGAAAGGCAGATAATAGATGGCAGCATGGTTTCCCTAACTTCTCTCTAAATTTCTCACAGAACTTTCTTCTGACTCATTTTATGCTACTTTAATGTAAGCCTTTGTTACTTGGGGCCTTCATCCAGGGTTATTAGAGAGCCTTTTATATGCAAGCCTTTTTTAAAAATCTCCATAAAGAGCTGCTTCAACCTTCTAACTTTGTTTTTAATATTCCTATGTTTGATCTTATTTCTCTTTATCATTGACATCATTTCTCACTGGTAAGTGATGCCCTGTTAACCACTGTCTGAGTTTATTGAGTACCTGTGCTGTGCTCAGCTCTGGGCTGGGTGCTGCAGTGTTAGAGAAGAAATATAAGGAGCTCCCCATTTGCTGGTGATGATTGTGAAGCAAGTATTATTGTCTTCATTTTATAAATGAGCAATCTTAGATTCAAATAAATAAATAATTTGTCAAGGTGACAGCTGGTAAAGGGAAATGCCATGATTTCAATCTGAAGTTTTGTGATGCCAAAAGCCCTGAAATAAGGATGTGGTTTGCATGACTCAGGAGGAAACAGGTTGACCAGAAGGAGATAGGGTGTTGGAAGTAGTCAGAACTGGGCAGCAATGAATTTCTGTACCTAGATCTGGAAGAAACCTGACATAGGAGGAAACAGAGAAACTCTGAATGCTTTAGATCTGGGGCAGAGTTTATCAAAGGTGATTAAAGATGATTGTGATGAGAAATTGGAAGGGAAAGAAAAGGTCAGAGTGAGGGACATTGTTGTATAATCTAGCCACTGAAAGGGGAAGGCCTGGAGCAGGTATTAAAAGTGAAAATGAATAAAATGTTTCAAAAGTGGTTTGTGAAGTTTTGTGCTGGAGATTTCTCTCTGGATGATGTTCCATGGCTGAGTAGACCGGTTGAAGTTGATAGCAATCAAATCAAGACATTAACTGAGAACAGTCAATATTTTACCACATTAGAAATAGCCAACATACCAAAAATATCCAAATCAATAAAGTTATTGGTGAAAATGTAAAAAGTGAAAATGGAAACTCATAGATTCATGGCATTTGAGAGAAAGTAAAACCATTTATAACTGCGTAGTAGGGGAGTGGTGTGGTGAAAGAAGGGACCTAGTCAAAGATAATTGCTAGGTTTGAACTTGAGTAACAGAGAAATAATGCAGATGCTGATATGCAGGGAAGTTGAAAGGTCATCTCCACTGACAAGTCTTTGCCTAGGGAGGAGGGGAGGTGGACTTTAGTTGCAGACCTACTGCATTTGGTATGATAGTGAAACATGCTAGAAGAAATACCAAATCCTATAATGAGAAAGGGCATGATATTTGAGAGAAATGGAATATTAAAAGGAGCAACAGGAAGATTAGTACTGAGCGTTTGGATACTCACATTGAGAAAGAGGAGAGAAGGAGCTCTTGTATGAGGCAGAGAAGGACCTATTACAGGGAAACCAGAATAGCTAAGAAGGAGAGTTCAAAAAGTAAATGTTGAACACAATGTGCTCATACATACTGAAACTCTATCCTCCAGAAAGCAGTGTACTTTCATTCTGATGTGGTCCCTATCTTCCTGCTTGTTATAATTCACTAAAAGAAGCAGGAAGTCAAGCACTGAGGTACCAACAGGTTGGTGAAGGACCTGGCAGTCATATAAGCAACTAGATGAAAGAAAGCAGGCAAGAATTGAGTAGGAAAAATTGCACCAGGCTTTGAAATATAGTTAAGAGTTTAACAGTGTCAAATGTAAGACAGAAAATGATTACTATTTGTTCTGACAACAAGGGGGGTGTGTTGGGATGGGAGTTCACTTGTGCTGTCATTATATCCTAGTGAGGACAGGAGACAGACTGCTCTAAGTACATGATGAGGTTAGAGAAGAGGCCATCTGGGCAATCAGAGGCCTGGCCATGGTAGGAAAGAATGAAATTAATATTAACCAGGGGCTTAAGGTCAAGAGCTTGTGGGAGGGAGTGACGGGATGAAGGTTAGAGTTGGCCAACAAGAGAGGAAGGTGGGTTCAGGCAGGAATGTGAGGTGGTGGATGAGTAAGGATTGAGTTTAGAGAGCGCGAAGGGGCATGACATCCTTTGTTTCAGGAACAAAGGTTATGAAATTGGACAGAGGGCAGTTAGGGCAGCTTTCTGAATTCCTATGACATAGTCTTGACTTCCCCAAGTAAGTAGGAGGAAAGATCATTGTCTTTTGAGGCCTAGGTCATGAAGAAGGCTGGGGCATCTTTTGATGTTCTGGGAGGTTGAATAATTCTTGAAACATTATTGGAAGTGACATAGAGTGAAAGGTTTCCTGGGAAGTGGCAGTTGAAATTAGCAAAGAAAATGTTCTTCAAGACTAGGTTTTTTGGTTTGGTACTTTTTCCTAGTAGCCCTCAGAACCTAGGAAGAAGTAAAGACAGTGGGGGTTAATCAAGTTTTAAGGTGGGACAGTAAACAAAGACAGTCAGAGACCAAGGGAGCTTTGGCTGAGGCAATTGCCAATGGAAGGGAGGCTTTGGCCGTGGGGTCCCCTCCCCACCTGGTTAGCAGGACTAGCCTAATAGAACTGCTGAGTGGGCATGTGAGCTCACTGAAGACAAGCACTTAACTCATAGGGAGAGTTAGGAAGTGGAAGGTCAGACAAGCGAAGAGGTTCTGTAGGAGAATTAGACCCATTGTTGGATGATGCAAATATCCACTACGAAGACCCTTAAGATCAAATCCTTTGACTTTTCTCATCTTGATAAATGGGAAGATTATTGGGATCACTGTATATGATATGCAGCTGAGGGAGGAGGCAGTCTTTCCTCTTGGTTCTTTTTTTTCTTATTTTTCTTGTATTTAATTGCCACCTTTATTTCCTTTGAGAGTCAAGACATCTACTTTCCTGGTTGAGAGGAACAGTGCATGGAAAAGACAAAAGAGATGAATACATTTTGTTCACCTGTGAGTCAGATTCTTTTTCCTCCTCCTCTCCCACCTCCTTTTAATTATTCACTTCCATCCTTTTTCATTATTCACCTATCTTCTCATCTCTGTGTTCATGTCACATTGTTGTTCTTAAATCATAACCAAAGGGTGGGGAGAGGGTTGTCTAAGACCCAAAATATGGAGATTACCAATTTATAATGCACGCATGTAAAGCAGAGCTCAGCAGTGATTCCTCTGGTTTCTTTAATACCACTCCTGCATGTTATACCACAGCAAAGCACAAGGACGTGGAACTTTTCCACTAGCTTCTCTGTCTTTCTCTCTTCCCCCTCCATGGATGAAAGACCTTTAAGCATAGGCATTCATAAATTAAAGTGTGTCATTAATTATTCTTAGACACCAGAAGCAGTTCTTTCAAACAGAGCATATATTAGACTTCAAAAAGCATTTCTACTCCTAGCTCTGTAACACTAAATCATCACTGATTTTCTAAAGAAGTAAAAGAGATTTAGAAAATAATAAATATAAATATGTAGAAGGGTTTCTTCCTGATATAAACCAAATGACCTATTTTTCCAAACCATTTTGGGGGGTATTTATGTGACTAAAAACAAGTGCAATAAAATGCAGTATTCAGTCTGGGGTAAATCAGGGTGGAATAGAGTAGACAATGGGGTCATTTCTTCCTGAAGCACCAGCATCTCCTCTCTCTATCTGATCGTCTCTCTCTTTATCTTCTTCGTGCTTTCACTCTTCCCTTTGATTATTAATCAACACCTGTTTATTGAACATGTTGATAGGCTTTGAAGACCCAAAAAGAGATGACATGATCATAGACCATCACAGATGACACAGACCATAGATTGTTGTGCTCTCAAAAGCTCACAGATGACAAAACAACCACTAATTCGATCACATTTTTTTTTAGAAATAAGTCACTGCATATTGTGAAGAAAAGTGACCCTGGTATAGCAATTCAGTGGGTAACTCCATGAGACAGGCCTGTTGCCTTACCTAGAGGTTGGCATTTATTACCTTGACCTGCTCATTGTGATCTAGGCTTTGTTCTCTGTATTCTCAAGGCTTGGTATCAGCCAATCAGCCCATGACAAGTAGATCTATCTCTAAACAGACTCACTTAGTTTGGCCTCTCAGAGATAGATTGTAACCAAGAAATCCTATAAGAAATACAATAGTTTTGGAAGCAGTCCTGTTTCCTACATAGAATATTCTCTCCTTGAAGGAAAGTCATATGGAATACTGAAAAACAGAAGATGGTTGGAGGATTTGGTTTCATTTTTTACATCCCAGATGGTGTTTTTATTTTTCTCCAGGTTTCCAGAGGCCTCTATTTTCTTTCTCTCTCAACATGTAGACACTTTATTAAAATGCAATTTTGTTGAACCACCTAGATTTTTTAAGTTAGATTATCTGGAGAGTAGATCCTGGAAGCAATTTAAAAAATATTTTCCCAGGTAATTTTTCTATACACTAAAGTATGAGAATCATCAGTCTATAAAAAGAGTTGATGGAAATATCCCTTTTTACAGGACTTGTTTAGGAATAACCCAGCTGCAATCAGGGACAGGTATAATATGAAGTGGAGAAATTAGAAAATCCTCCAATCAGCATTGGCTGTGTATTCCAGCAATGAATCCTCCAAATCCTGAAGGTGGGTTTTAGTACCTTGACCCTCAGGGGAAAGTGCATCTATCTGGTTGTCTGTGTTACAATGTCTGAAATCCAAAAATTGAGGAAGACTTCATAAAGAAACACCAAAGGCAATATAGGGACAATGCCAAATCTACTTCGGGGGGAAAAAACCTCAAGTCAGTATTAGTGTTACAGAATAGCAAGTGGGGTCCTGCTGCCCACCGCCACCCTCTAGGCAAAATTCCAGAAGCAAAGATTTGGTGATAAAGGAAAGGAGTCTTTATTCAAAAGCTACACAATTTTGTAATAATAGTTTTCCATATATATTAATCACTTAAGCCTATCAATTAAGGTTAAAACCTTTAACTACTGAGTTCCACTATCATTACCTCTGTTAGTTTTTAATTATCTTTACTTGTATAGGATTAGTTTATAAACTAAATCAACAAAAGGTACAAAAGCTACACAGTTTTGGAAGAATGGCAGGCTTCTGCCTTGGAGCCCGCCCCTCTAGAACACCCAAAGAATAACCCTGCCACCCTCTGCCAGGTCAGCCCAACCCTAGGCTGTGCCTGGAGTTCCTTCTCCCCTCTGAAATATTGTCCTTTGGGAAACAGAGGCAACTGAAGCACAATCAACCAGGCATCCTCCATTAAGAGAGCCAGAGAGCCAGAGAGCCAGAGAGCCAGAGAGCCAGAGAGCCAGTCTCTGTCCTCCTTATATTTTAAATCTTCTGGTGCATAATTCCATGTGCTCTGGAGGCATCAGCTTCTCAGCCAATCTTGTCCTTGGCTGCTTACCATTGACCTTCCCTCCTCCTCCTCAGTAATCTGATCAGATCTCTCTGTATCATTAGGACATAGTTGGATATTAAAATAATAATAAAAGGTACACATTTGGGCAAGGAATGACATACCAGTCAAACTACAAGAAAATATCAGATATTAAAGCTAGTGGGGCCTGACCTAAGTAACAAGGAATAGTTATGTGGGTATATTATTGTGGGTACAGTTTAGTTGTGTCGTAGCCTCTTTTGAAGTAAGGCCTATCAGTTTGTCTTCCCCAACACCAAGTACACCACATTGCAAAACTAAAATCTGACATGTCCTCAGACTCACTCTTCTCTTACCTCTGATTTGGAATTTTCTCTTTTGTTGTCCCGGATGTCATTTCCAGTCTTGCCTTGGCTCTCCTAGTTGAAAATCCAGGTGGGCCTCTGCAGCCTGTTGCCACAGACTTCCACTCCGCCACTTCACAGGCAGCTGAGACTCAAGCCTCCAGTTGGTGATGGGTGACCAAGACACCGTCTTCAATTTGTCACACTACATTTTAATGAGAGAGTAATTTCTATGCAGTTCCTGCCTCGCTGAAACACTGAATCAGGAAAAGCAAATAGGTAAAGTGACAGCTACATCACCACAATGCTTTTGGGTCAGATTTCCCAAGGAAACATGAGGAACAATCAAATCCTCTGTTCCCGTATCCTGCTATTTTTGAGTCATGGGCCTGTCTATCATATCTAAAAGTACTCAACCTTTGGAAAACCTTTTCTCCAATTATAGGCTTGCAGGAATGCTAACTTTTCTCCTCTATGAAGGAGAGCACTCTTCAGACCAAAGGGGAGTGACTGCTTTCTTGGTGGAATTCAGAAAAATGGAGCAATGACAGTAATAACCCTTTGTAATGATGTATGTCAGTGTTTTCCACTTAAAGCAGCTTCGCTGATATTAACCAAATAGGAAGGCATGGGACAGGGCTTGGAAATGAGCTAACTGTCTTGGCAGTGATTTACTGTTCTAAGAAAAAAATGATAGTAGAAACCTGTTTGAAATGTTTTTGACAGTGGAAACGCTTGAGGAGCACTGGTAAATGTTCTTTCTTGTCAAAGGACTGGAGCTCTTTCCCCCAGCTCACAGTGTAGGTCTACTTGACATCTAGGGAGAGAGAAGGATCATTGCTTTCTTTGTGACTTGACCCATTTCAAGGGAGAGTGATAATGACATTGTTTTAGTAGATTTAGTGAAGAAAGCCTCAGAACTCTGCATGGATTTCTGAAACAGCTATAAAGACACTGCAATGCAACCTATCTCAGAATTAAAAAAACTATATAGGCGTGTAAAATCAAAATACCTGCAGGGGAAAAACAAACATCTAATTTTTATGCTGCAGGTTAGAGAGAAAGGAATACAGAAAAGGTTTGATTCTAGCCGAGAAGTTTCTATGAACTTTCAATTATTTTGTGATTGATCTGTCGATAAGGTATGAATCATCCTCCCTCCTTTCCGCACCTGTCTCAGGTACTGGATTGTCGGTTAATGCATAATAAACTGAGATCTATCTATTGTGTGAAACTCATTGGATTCTTTTGCTAGAATATTTTATTCCATATGAGAAATCATGCATAATATTTTTTAAAACATGACATTTTATTTTTTATTATAGTGTTTTGTAAAATATGATTTCATTGAACATATGAAGAAAAAATGTAATGTCATTACATAGAAATTGCCATGCTAATATTACTGTATACATTTTCTATAAAGATATCGCATGTATGTCATAAATTATGCACAAATGGGCATAAGAGTGAGGCAGAAGTAAGTTTACAGTTGTATGTGAAAGTTTTATTCTTGTAGCACTATTTATTATTGTATTATTTTCCATATGAAAAACCATAAACCTACTTTTGCCCCACCCTGTATTTATGCATATACATATATAAATATGTGTATACATAAAAGATATAAATATGTTTGTATATATGTATATATTCATGTATATAAAATATGGATTATTTTATAGTCTATGTAGTTTTGTTTTGCTTTTCCTTGTTATTTTGTATAAATCTCCAATATCACTAGATACACTTTAAAACAAAATTTTAAAAAACTGCATAATGTTCTATAGTTTGAACATACCATGATTTATTTTGTTGTTTTCTCAGAATATTTTTTAATCAAGTACCATTGATTGTTTCCTTTTCATAGATCTGTTTTGTTATTGTATATTTCTTTTTATTTTTAGAGGCTGTGGTAAGAGAATAAGAGGATTACCACTCCCCAAAGTTATCCATGCCCAAATCTCTGGAATTTGTGACTATTTTATACTATCCGATGAAAGAAAATTTGCAAATGTAATTAATGTTAAGAACTTTAAAATAAAGAGAGTATCCTGCATTATTGAGATGGGCATAATGTAATCACAGGAGCCTTTAACAGCCACAGTCTTTGCTTGGCTGGAAGCAAAAAACAGATTTGGGAGTAGAAGAAGTTAGAGATACTCCATTCTTAAGAAGGATCTAACATGTGTTTGGTAGCTCTGAAGAGTAGGGAGTCATGCACAAAGACTGGAAAGTGGCCTGTAGGAGCTAAGGGCATCCCCCAACAGAGGTCCAGCAAAGAAAGAGAGACATCAGTGTTACGGCTTTGAGGAACTGAATTCCACCAACAGCCTGATGTACCCTGTGGGGAGAATTCTTCCCACAGGCTCATGATAAGAAACCAGCCAGCCCACAACTTGCTGGGGGACTTGTGAAACCCAGAGAAGAGAAACTGGCTGAGCCAACCCAGACTTCTGACCTACAGAACTGAGATAATATATTTGTGTCATTTTAAGCTGCTAGGTTTGTGGTAATTTATTACAGTAGTAATAGAAAACTAATGCAGTGGCTTATAATAGGCTCTCTTTCATGAAGAACAAATGATTTTATTTTTGGTTTTTGAGCTTTCCAGATTGGGACATTATTATCTGTAGAAACCAATTATTTGAAGTTTTCATAGACGAACCTTAATCTGATATACTCAATGAATGGGATAAAAAGCAAATACTGTACTGTAACTATTTCAACCAAGGTTATACACATTAAAGTCCACCGTGGCATCCACTAGAGCTTGCAAACAAAACGATTTACAGTGTTACCCCAGTTTGAGCAAAGTTGCTTTTGATTGATCTTTCTGATGAACTGTCTAATCCTGCAGTAGTGACATTATTGTGCTTAGAAATAAATATAATGTGAAACCAATTAATCAGTTGAGTTCTAAATTATATGTTAAAAGGGACTGGAGTTTATAATTACTTTAAAAAATTTATTCAAAACCCTATTTCACTGGCACTTTGAAAGGTTCTAGCAGGATAAATTGTTATAAGAAAAATAGTCTTCTTGCATCTTCCTGGAAGCCATGTGATTTTTCCTGTGAAATGGTTGAAGAACATATGAATTACTCTTTCACATGTTGGTTAACAAATCGAAGCACCCCATAAATAAGGAAATTTACCTTTTGCAACATTATATAAGTAGAATCAGAATTTATAGGCCTTGTCTGGAAATCAGTAATTTACTCTCCTAACCCTCTAGGTATAATTCACTCACAATACAACTCTTAAATAGCAACTCTGATGCCCCCAGAAAAGCTGCAAAAACTAATTTAAAAATATCTTTTTTCTGAGAAAGACTTCTGTTCTAATAAATGTATTAAATTATAATTGGTGCCATGCAGCCATCAAACACTTCTCTCTGAAGACAATGTTTTATTCTTTTTTAGGCAAATGAAGTTAAAACAAGGCAAATTCTTTCTAACAAGACTTAAAATTTTGTCATTGAGAACTCAGCATTGGTTTTATACAAAAGAGAGAGTTTTCAAGGGCTGGAGACATAATGAACAAAAGGAGACACCCAAAGAGTGATGATCCTAGTCAGAGTTCTGAAAAAGGATGATAACTAACTTAGGAATGGGTGCAGGATAAGACAAGCCTAAAAAAAGCTAGAAAAGGAGAAGAAATGCTTATATCCTCTCAATTTTGGTGGCTGCTACAAGATGAATGGTCTGTTTCTATCTCAGGGATTTCTGTCCAATGACAAATGTTCTCCATCAACTCTACCTGCTCCAACTGTCCACGCCTTTTGTGAGGGGCCACTCTGTGTTTGTCTAGCCTCTTGCCTCAGCCCATTGTAGCTGTTTCTCTTGCAATCAAATTGCAACATGCATGCAAACTACTGTTGTCCAGCACAGCTTCCACCTGCCTGCCTCATGGTTCCCAAACCCACCCACGTTCTGCTGAACATCAGTGGAATTGGTGAGGTCAGAGGCTCCACAAACCTTAAGAGTTGCTGGGCTATAGTCACCTGGCCCGTGTCCCTGTTTCCTTGCTTCTCATATAATGTGAGAAATTTAAGTCTCTTTTTCACTTATCACATTAGTGTTCACTGTTTTTTATAAGATCAAATATTTCACATTTTTCTCAAAGCTCTTTTTCATTTTAGGAAATGTTTCAGGATTAACAGACTCCACTAAAGCCTTAATCTTTCCATCCTTTCCATCTACTTAAGGGCCTTTACTGAAACCTGGAGTTGTGCAGGTGCCACATTTTCTTTATTTACATCAAGTGGAAGCTGCTCATTTTTCCTCATCCCATGTACTTAAAGGTAAGGACACGTAATAGGTACTGTCTTCTCTCTCCAATTCGCTGTAAGGCAATAAATAATGTATTCAACTTGATAAAAATAAACTTAACACGTAATTATGTTATAGTCTCATGCCTTTTAAATATTCTATGCTCTTGCTTTCTTCATCCTGTCATTCAATATTTCCTTGTTTCACTACATTACTTACTGAAGCATTTCTTTCTGGTTCCAAGTGCTTTTTCTTTGAACAAAATCCAACTCTCATCCTGAATAACTCTGAGGTCATAGCAGAAGACCATCCATCCAAGACACCTCAGTTCTTTGATGTCTTAATATCTTCTAGCCTTGTTCCTTACATCTTTTCAACAATATCAGATTATGTTGTCATTAGAAACTATCAGCATTCCTTACTTAAGTCATTGAATCTGGTGACCTTCTAACCAATCTCTTTGCTTCCGTGATGGCTCTCCTCCAATTCACTCTGCAAACTAGAGTAATCTTAAAAAAGGAAAATAGAATCACACCATTATTCTTGTTTAAACCCTTTGAAAAATGTTGGGTTTTAGGTATGATGTACAAAGATATCATTCCTGTCCTACAAGAAAGACAGCTAGACAAATTGAAAACCGATGAGTTTTCCTGGACCCATCAGAAAAGCAAATTGAACACAAAGCAAATTGGCATCCTGATATCTGAAGAGATAGGTACATCCAGAGAGATACAGACCCGAGTTTGCTCTCCTTGAGCAAGAGCTGATGGATTCCTTTTAATTTATTACATTGTATTTTAATTAATTACATTGCCATTGAATTATAAATATGGTTAAGGCTAGAGTCAATATTGAGTAAGACTGACATAAATATAAGTAATGGTATAAATAAAAATATATTCTAATAACTTCTAGAATTGTCACATTTCTTAAGCTTATATTCTCATGATAGTCTATGTCTTTACATGGTATTTTCAGGCACTGGGAAGTTCTAAGATCTCAGCTGACCCTCGACTATTTGGCAAGCCACCTACCTTTCAAATCTTTACTGCACTTTTTCTTACTTTTAAAGTTAATTAGAAATTATTGATGGCATGACTTCTTCAAGTCTTTGTTCAGCTTCATTAGATAGGCAATCTTTCTCCCAGAAAAATAAAAGTTCTTGTCAGTCTCAGAGACAGCCTGAAATAACATTTTCTCCAAATTTGTTCTTTTCTTTTTTCAGATGAAAAAAATGTGATCCTGTTTCTTTTTTTCCCCTAAGCCGATGACCTTCCACCAGTTATGAAAATGGGGGGCACTTACTTTTGTGGCTAAATTACTAATTCATTCAACTTTCTCCTTTATCAATGCTCAATTAAGAGATAATATTTCCCTCTATTTCTTCCAGTTTTGCAACCTGCTTAGACCAACTTGATTTTCTTTTGACTGTTATAAATATGTCTGACTAGGGAAAGATAATTACAGTGATTGCCTTACAATGGCTATTTTAGTAACCGTGCCTGACATGTATTCCTGGCATGTGATGTCATGCAATAATTCACAGTGATGGTACTTTCAAAGATTACTTGTACCTTTTTTTTAAGTTACTACACAGATATGTGCAATGTTAAACTACTTTTAGTTCAGTCTTGCCAGTAAAAATGTATGCAATTGAAAACTTCCTCATATATTTCACAATTATGCAGCATTTAAGATTTTGGAAAAAGGCAACTACTCTCAGCTCCACCTATAGTGCTCAGAGTGATCATCAGATATTTTATTGTTTCTTTATTCATTTGGTTCCCCTGTTAGCTGGAGGCTTCTTGCCAGCAGAGACGAGACCTTGCTTTCTGTGAGTCTTCAACAATTCCTTACATGGTGTTCCAGTAAATATTTATTGAATGAATGGATGAGTGAATGAATAAACGATTCAATATATGCGTGAAGAAATGAGTGAATGAAAGAATTAGTATGTTAAGTATAGTTCGTATACTAATAGACAGCCTTAGTATTAAAGGAGGCGAGAAGCCTTCTGGATTCAGTTGTGCCTGGAAGACACTGCTCCTTTTGCTCAGTAACTCCCTCCTTGGCTGCTTCCTGTGTTATGCTGTAAATTAATTCTTCCTCAACAGCAACTGCTTGTTATCTCCATCAATTATGTGAGGGTTGGAAAAATATGAGAGAAAAAGAGGTCTGTTAAATAAAACAGAAAAAGAGGACGAAAAGTAGCTAGGAAAACATGCGACACACAACAGGTACTGTGTGCCATCACGTCTCCTTCACTGTCCTGAGCTCTCAGCTGATCCCATACATACATTTAGTGAGGTCCAGAAGGAAGGGCTTAGTATTATTAAGTGAATGCCACAGATTAAAATACTCTGGAAAAGTAATGGTATGAAGGCTGGAGATTTGTGTCTGAAATACAATTTGCTCTGTACTTTATATTATGGAAGTAAGGGGGAAAGATTATTGTCAAAGCAGAGTTTTGCTGCAGCCCTGTGATAAGCTCTCTAATGAGAAGAAGCTGAGTAACTAAGAACAAAGATTTTAAAAATTGGCTTGCAGTGAGTGCAGGTGATGAAGCAGCTGGCAGAGTTAATAACATACCTTCTATAATTGCCAAAGACCTAGTTACAGACAGAGTGGGTAATGCCACATTGGAAAGAGATGAGGAGAAAATTACATAGGGATGAGGGGCAGACTGTATGGGGGTGGGTGCCTAGAAGTTCCAGGAGGGTGCAGAGTGTGTGGACAAAGAAAACTCTCACATCGAGGATATGGAAAGAAGACTTTTGGGAAGGAGTACAATGACAGGTAGGTAAAAAGACAGGAAACAGAATAATTGGAAATAAATAACATTTTGAGTAGGAAACAGAGTTCTGGTTGCTAAGGCCCAGGCTGATTTTGGCTCAGAATGATTTGAATTGGAAGAAGCATATTTGGAAAGCTCAGAGGCTGATTCTCAATGTTTATTTGCAAAAATCTGAGGTAAATAGAGGACTAAGTGTTTAGACTGGGGAAGAAAAAGATAAAGAAGGACTAACTTGGGTTAATAGTTGATTATTGGACTGTCTTACCAAAGAGGTAGAGCAATGGCAGCCTAGCGTGTTTAAAGTTATTAAGGGGAAACCAGGAATCAGCTTCAATTTATAAAAATGTACTATGCAAAATTTTGCCAATACTTCTTTCCCAGCAGGAATAGCTCCAGTGTTGTGTTAATCTTAAATCTACGTTTAACATCCATTAAATTCTGCCTAAATGTTTTCCTAAGTAATGCTTCAATAAACTTAGTTTTATAGCAGAAAGAGTGTATGATTTGTTGGGGAATACAACAAAATATAAAAGTAATCCTAATAATACTTCAAATATAGGAAGATATAAGCCAAACAAAATATGTTGCTAAACAGTAGAAACAAAATACAAAGACCATGGAAAATACTCAGTTTAATACCAGCTGGCATCAGTGAAGTGTAATGGGAAAAATTTGTCTAGTTTTAATATACTTTTGATTACAGGAGCATTTTACTGACAACATGCTTGAAAGAGTGACAGACTGCTGTAGGGTTATCAACAGGAAAGGACTTTAAGTGGAACTTAATCAACAAAATAAACAAGCAAGCAAAATATAACCAGAGACATTGAAATTGAGAACGATCTGACAGTATCCAGAGGCGGGGTGGGTGGGGATAACGGAGGAAAGTGGGGAAGGGTTTTCAGGAACAGCTATAAAGAACATATGGACAAAACCAAGGGGGGTGGAATCAGGGTAGGGAGGTGGGGATAGCTGGGGTGGGGGGGCTAGTGGTAGGAGGAAAACGCAGGCAACTATACTTGAACAACAATAAAATAATTTAAAAAAAAACAGGAAGGGACTGTATCAAACTAAGTAGGCTTGGGCCCAAAAACACTCTCCACATTATAATGCCAAGATAATAAAAGGAACCAGGGTACCTGGTGAACATGGTCCTATGATAAGACAGTACCAAGGCATTTGGGACAGGAAGATGATAAGTGGAAGGTTGATACTTGAGGAAAGGGGAGTTTTATTTAAATATTTAAACTTGAGTCTGAGATCTTCTTAAATGCTGCAAACCTGTTGTTCGTCCACTTTATTTGGGTGAGTGCTCAGGATGGTTTGTGACCGAGACACACACCCATGGTGCTGATACGCAGTTGCCTCTCCTGTTCCTTTAGAGAGCCAGCATTGCCTTGCAGAGTGAACTGTAGACCATAAGCTTGCTTTCCTGCTTCCCTGATGAGTTAGTCTGTACCCCAAACAGTCCAGGCATTCCTGTTGCTGAGTCCTATTTTCTCTGCACTCATCATTTCTTAGAAAGGTAGTTGCACGCTCAGAAGGGGAAGTCAAATAGGCATCATTTCTTTATGAAAAGAGAGCTTTGTACTAGAACGATTATCTAAAGCTACAAGCTGTCTGTCGACTTGAGCACTGATTACATGCAAGGTTTAGGCAAATAACTGGAGTGGGAAGGAAATGGGAAAAGATAAAAGTGCTTCAAATTGCACAAAAAATAAAACAGAATACAAGAAAAAGACAACTGGAGAAAGCCCTGGTTGGGTAAAGTGGCTGGTTCCCAGATCCCCTATGATCATGCTCTATTTTTTTTTTTTTTTGCCAGAGGGCTTATGTAAAAGCTACTCATCTGTGCGAGCCTCTGTGTCTCTCCAAATCCCTTTAACCCCTCCAACAGCACTGTCTGCTTGCTTGGGAATTCCTGAGGCCCATTGCCACCCCTTCCATTTCTCAGTTCTCATTGCCAGACAAGATGACACCCAGGCCTGCTGTAGGGTCTCCTCCAGCTGTGCTTGTCCCCTCACAAGAGGCAAAGCTTCTGCATCTGCTCCTTTCCCACCAGGTTCATGGCCATGATTAGTGTGGTTCATGAAAGGAAAGTCTATACCTAGTGGTTTGTTAATTGTTAAAATATCAGCATATGATTTCGGTGATGATTTCTTTTTTCTTAAACATTTGCTCATTTCTGGGGTTTGCCCAAACTCATACAGTAAGGAAACTCTGCAGCGTCAAGATGGCAGGCATGGTAATATCAGTTTTCCAGTTTTTAAATTTCGATTTTTTTGGCCCATGGGCTGAGTTTACTGCTAAATTAAATAATTCTTCATGTTTAGAATTATTTTCAATGATTTTCAGTTAAATGAGGTTTGGATTTCAGTGACAAACGACAGATGGCAGACCCTAGTGCTGACAGCCATAGCAGCTATGTATTTGACACAGGAAACATTTTTCAAGAATCAGTACTGTCATCTGTCAATGGAATTTTCCCAATTCCATTGGAGTGTTAAGAGCAAGCTAGAAATCAGATATAAAGAACTCCTAAAGAAAAAAAAACTAAAAAAAAAAACAAAATAATAATACCTGGATTCTCCTGTTGTTTTTTTTTATTCTACCATCAGTGTAGGCACACACACACACAAAGAGGTTTCCACTATTCAACTTCCAAGTCTGTTTAAGGCATCTGGGAGATGTGCTTACCTTGTACATGAGGTAGGGGAGAGACTTATGGTGTATATCCTTTGGCTATGCTGTATTCTCATTCTAATATGCTTCAGGCCAAGAGTCCCTGTGGCATTGTACATCCTTAGTGAAGAAACACTAGTATTTCAGAAGGGAAAGTTAGATGAGTATAGGCTAGCATATTGATGTTGGTCCTTGGGAGACTGATAAGTTATGCAGAAATGACTTAGGTCTTTATTCAGTGCTTTAGATGAAGCTCTAGCAGGATTTGTATGCATGATCTTGGGGGTGGGAGGGGCACTTTATTTTCTGAAGCTCTAGTATTATCATCTACAAAAGGAATATAAAAAAGTCTTCACTTTCTGACTTCCAGGACTGTAGTCAGACTCAAATAGTGTGACTTGAAGAAAGTTCTTAGTAATCTGTAGTGAGCTATACTGTTGCCAAGAACTCTCTCTCATTGGTTTCATAACTGTGGGTCTAAGTTCCTCTAAAGCAGACTTGCACAGCAGAAAGAAAGGAGTTCCTACCTTTTGTGACAGCATGGATGGAACTGGAGAGCATTATGCTAAGGTGGAATAAGCCAGGCAGCGAAAGACAAATACCATATGATCTCACCTTTAAGTGGAACCTAGTCAGCAAAACAAACAAGCAAGCAAAATACAACCACAAACATTGAAGTTAAGAACAACCTGATAGTAACCAAAGAGGAGAGAGGAGAGGATAATGGGGAAAAAGGGGGGAAGGGTTTTTAGGAACAACTATAAAGGATACATAGGCAAAACCAAGGGGGTGGTGGAAGCAGGGGAGGGATGGGGGATGGCTGTGGTGGGGTAAATGCAGAGAACTGTATTTGAACAATAAAATAATTCAACATAAATTCATTTTTATATGTTAAAAAAAGAGGACTTGGCATTGAATAAGCATGGGGTTTCTGTTTATAGGTTGGTTCTTGCTCTCCACATCTGTCCTAGGAAGTTGATGGTTTAAACAGCAGGGGCTGAAACACAGCGTCTACTTGTCACATCTCATCTGGATCACTTTTCAGCTGCTACCACTAAAGATTTTGTGACAGAACAAGTTGGAGAGGATACTTGGCAATTAGTCTTTAACTCACTTCCCCCAGCTAGACTTTCTTCCCAATGTCAAACACAAGGTTCTCTTTGGTTATATTGCCCTTACCAACAACACCCAAATCAAAATGTTTCCACTTAGTTGAGAAAGCACCAATTACCCAGAAGGATGAGCATTCCTGAAGCTGAATTGCAGAAAGCCATTAGGGCCAGATCTTTGAAAGGAAAAGGTCTCATTATAAGTGGACACTCAACAGTCTATTGATTTGACACTTCCCTATGTATGCATCAGCACTAGGCACTGAAAATCTGCTTTCTGTGAGTCAGGAGAAATGCACTGGTTATTTGTTCAACATTCAACACTCCAATGTGGGTAGTAGTCGTGAGGTCAGGATGGCTTCAAGATCTGGGTGAATTCTTTTACCTACATTATTAAAGACAACCAGTTATCTTTCCTAGCTTCTGTATGCACTCCTCCCCCAACACCACACTTGTCATTGGCCACATGTGCTTTTGAGTGTTCCTCTTTAATGCCTTTTGACTGTCTTCTCTCTATAAGAAAAACCAACTTTTCTTGCCTCATCAGAACCACTGCAAAAACATGCAATTGACCTTCTGGCAGCAGTCTTCCTCCCTCCAATCCATCTTTGCTCCAGTGTGCTACCAAAGTCATCTCTAAATACATAAACTTTGACTTTGTTATTCTTTTGTGAATGCTCCAGTGCTTCCCTAAAATCCACAGGATTATGTCCAATGCTTTAGCACAGACTACAAGGCCATATTTTCCCACTTGATAGATATGTGTTTCTCAAGCCTGATCCTAAGATCATCTGCTTCAAAATAAACCATGTTTTTTCTTTCAAATGAGTACTGAAGTGCTCTACGCTAAAGGTGGTGAATTGTGATTTAGTGGGCATGATCTACCAAATTCACATTTCGAACAATCGTCCGGGTGACTTTTAAATGTAGTAAAAATCAGAACCATTACATTAGATCATGAAAAAAGATACTCCTTGGAGTCTAGAAAGCAACTATATCTATTCTTCCAGTGTGTATTGCCTATATTTTTCTGGCAGTACTAAGAACTCAGTAAATATTTATTTAATAAAAAGACATAAAATGAGCCTAACTCTAAATACACCAAAGAGAATGTCTGTTGACTGGTAGCAGACATGAAGAAACTTTATGGTGTGCTGGGAATATTCTATATTGATCTGAATTGTGTCTTCGTGTAGTTATGTAAATGTAAAAATGTACTTAAGATCAATGCATTTTTATGTACTTAACTATATGTGCACCTCAATATGAATGAAAAAGTGACTCAATGAATCAATTAATTGAGCCCAGCATTTTCTTTCTCCTCATTTCTACACCCAAAGTAGGTTTTCTCTCCAGTCTTCATTATCTTGCAATCTACTTCTCTAGCCACAACTCCTCAGTGATTTTTAAAAAAATATTTCTATTCAAAAGAATCTATGCACTTGATTGTTCATAGCAGTACAGTTTACAATAACCAAGTGCTGGAAGCAACCTAAGTGCCCATCAGTAAATGAATGTATCAAAAAACTATGGTACATTTGCACAATGGAATACTATGCAGCAGAAAGAAAGAAGGAGCTCCTACCCTTCATGACAGCATGGATAGAATTGGAAAGCATTATGCTAAATAATGTAAGCTGGGTGTTAAAAGACAAATACCATATGATCTCACCTATAAGCAGAACCTAATTAACAAAATAAACAAGCAAAATATAACCATGAGACATTGAAATAAAGAACAAACTGACAGTACAGTAACCAAGGGGGAGGGGAAAGGGAAATAACAGGGGAAAGAAGGGAAAGGGTCATCAATGAACATGTATTAAGGACCCATGGACAAAGCCAAAGGGGGATAGGACAGAAGGTGGAAGGTGGGAGTGGGTGGGGTGGGGGAAAGTGGTGATGGGAAAATAGAGACAAGAGTATTCAAACATTAATTTTAAAAAAGTATTTAATTTTTTCAAAAACATACAAATTTTGTATTGAAAATTGTATCATCAAGTGAACAATGGCATGGATAGACTTGGAGAATATTATGCTAAATGAAAGAAACCAGTTAGAGAAAGACAAATACCATATGATTTTGCTTATATGTGGAATCTAATAAACAAAGTAAACAAATAAACAAAATAAAAACAGACTTATAAATACACAGAAGACTGACAGCTGTCAGACAGGTGGGAGATTGGGAGGTTGGGTGAAAAAGGGGAAGGGATTAAGAAAAGAAACCCAAACTAGTAGACACAGACTGTTGTATGGTGATTAGAGGTAAAGAAGAGTGGGGGCAGGTGGATGAGGAGAGAGGGGGCATAAATGGTGACAAAGGGAGACTTTACTTTGGGTGGTGAACAAACAATAACTAAACATATGATATATTATTATATTATACACTTCAAAGCTATATAGTCTTATTAATGAACACTTCACCAATAATTCATAAAATTTAAAAAAATAATAATAAATTTTAATAATGACCAGTTAATTTTAGCAATGAAAGAAAACTTTATGAAGTGAAAAGTCTTCTACAGAATGAAAGAAAATACTTGCAAATTATATATCTGACAAACGATTGGATCCAGAATATATAGAGAAAGCTTACAACATAACAATAAAATATAAATAACCCAAATTAAAAAGATTAGGCCAAGCCCTAGCTGGTGTAGCTCAGTGGATTGAGTGCAGTCTGTGAACCAAAGCATCGATGGTTTGATTCCCAGTCAGGCCACATGCCTGGGTTGCAGGCTAGGTCCCCCGTTAGGGCCACAGGAGAGGCAACCACACACTGATGTTTCTCTCCCTCTCTTTCTCTCTCCCTTCCACTCTCTCTAAAAATAAATAAATAAAACAAAACAAAAATTTAAAATGTAGGGTGTTCAAAAAAAAGATTAAGCCAAGCCCTTGAATAAATATTTTTACAAATAAGATAGGCAAACAAATCTTGTCATTTGAGAAAACATGAATGGACTTTGAGGGCATTATGCTAAGTGAATTAAACTATACAGAAAAAAACCCAAATATTATATTGCAGTAACCAGAGGGGAAAGGGGAGAGGAATAATGGGGGAAAGAAGGAGAAGGGTCCTTTTTATACATCAAGGAACATGTAGAAAGGACCCATGGACAAAGCCCAAGTGGGGTAGGACTGAGGATGGGAGGTGGGAGTGAGTGGGGTAGAGGAGGGTGGTGGGGGAAAGTGGTGACAATTGTACTTAAACAACAATAAAAAACTGTTATACTGAAAAAAATATCTATTCATAACCTTCATGGAAACACTCCTAAGTCCATCATTTTCCTCTACAATGTCTCAAAAAGCTTCCTTCTTTGCCCTTCTCAGTGACACTGCCTCATTCATTCCCTAATTATTTAGAATCCAACTCTAATTTTGCCATCCCAGCCCAATTTAAACTTCGATTGGCTCTGTATGGCATAGAAAGTGCTGCTCATATTTGACCTTCATTAGTTGATCTTAACATACGTTTACCGCTTACAAGTTTCTCAGCATCAACATCCAAGGTACCTTATACTTAAATCAATCTTCTTGAATATTATTTTATGTCCTTGTGTCTTTACTCATACTGTTTTCATTGTCCAGAATGCCTTTATCCCATTTTCACCTTCTGAAAGTCTATATAACCCAGCTCTGATGCTGCCTCTTCCTTGATACTGTCTCTGATACCATCTGCAAAGAATCATTCAATCCTCAATGTTCTTAATGTGTGAGAGCTTTTTGATTCAGAATAAGCATGGATCATGCAAGTCTCCAAGCCCAGAGAAGGAATATTAGGGTGGTGGGAGAGAGTACCTTATAACTGTTTTTTGTAGGAGCATTAGGTCTCTTACACTTCGCAGAAGGAAGGGGTTTAGGATCTATAATATGCATTAGGCACTAAAACAGAGCTGGCTCTCAATCTCCAGCACCCACTTTTGGATGAATGGAAGAGGGAGTGGCCCGTGCTTATAGTCAAGATGGCTGCAGTCTCTATCCTGTGCACATGTGTTCAAAATCACCAGAGGATTTGAGAAGGGAGGAAAAAGAGGCTCTTCGATTTCAAAATTTACTTTATTGGTCCATAAATGCAAACAGGAGATACCTGTAAGTTTATGTGCAAGTAATGATTAATGCTTACTATTTGTATAAAATTCCAACTCAAGAAGCTCTTTCTTATACATCTCCTTTAACCCTAATAACAACATTCCATGGAGGAAGTGTTACTTCTATATCCATTTTTAAAAAAAATGAATAGTATGTAATTTGGAGAAGTGATCTAAGATTTTATAGTAAACAATACAATGGAGACTCAATGCAGAATGTTTTATAAATCTTGTGCTTTAAAGTAAAATTAAATGTTTCCTTAGTATTGTAATTTTACTTAAAATTTTCAAATTGAAACTAGAAGTAGAAGGTATAAACATTCATATATATGTACATATAATATGCATGTATATATGTCATAAACATGTATACTTATAGTATAATATGTATGTATCTTCTGTAAGTTAAACCTGTGCTGAGATTAACATTTTGAGCAAACTGACTAAAGAATAGGGCAGATGCGCTTTTAAGAGTTAAAGATGTTTTTAATATTTTGTGTGGCATACTTCACTAAGAATAATTCTTTTTTCTTTTTTATTGAATTTATTAGGGTGGCATTAATTAATAAAATTATATAGGTTTCAGGTGTACAATTCTATAATACATCATCTATATATTGTGTTGTGTGTCCACTACCCCAAGTCAAATCCCTTCCCATCATCATGTATCCCCTCCATATCCTCTTCTATCTCTCCCACCTCTTTTCCCTCTATGATTCCATATTTTTTAAAAAAAATAGTGTCAATTTTATTATATGTGATAATAACATTAAAAGTAGGAAAACATTTTATCTTAGAGATGCATGCTGAAACAGAGATAATGTGTTATAATATCTGTAATTTAAATGGTTGAGTAACAAAAAAGAGAGATGATACATTGTGGAAGAATATTAATGATTATTGAATCTGTGTGGTAGATTGATAATGTTTATGCTATTATTCATGACGAAGAGTTTTAAGGGCTTAAAAAAAGAGTTAAAGCTATTGGAAACTCAACTTTATGTAGGACAATAGGACTTCATCAGGAACCCTAGAATTTCTTCAGTCTTTATATATTAAAGGAAAAATTGTGGGATGTCTTGGTCTTATTTTTAAATCAGACTGTTTTTATTCTACCACTGAATTTTTCCTAAATGATCTATAAGACTCTAGTTTTGTTTCTCAGGAAAAGCTTATTAACAATAATAACAGTAATAAAACAGCTAATACTTATTTTGTATTTTGTGCCAGTCATACTTTGTCCCTTAATCCTCATAAGTATTATATGAATGAAAAATAATATTAATATTGCTATTGTATGTTGATACAAATGAGACAAAGGGAAGTTAGGTAATTTTCTCACCATCAAACAATGAAGAAGTTATAGGAATGGTATTTTTCTTAGTCTAATTCAGACTAAGTCTTTAGTTAGAGCAGATTTCAGGGTGATGATTTGTGAGGATTAAGAATGAGGGATCGGGGAGGATAAAACTGGGAAGGATGAAGAGTCAGTTAAGAAACTAATATCAAGGCACTGCTTTGGTGAAACTGTATCACATTAGAGAGAGGCAGTCAAGCAATGCTGAACATTGTCTACCAAATGATTGAACAGGGCAAGCATTTATGCACTGGTTCCCATCATTCTTCATAGAGTGTGCCCCTGGGACCTTTAATACCCGTCCCAATACACACACACACACACACACACACACACACACACACACACACATACACACATTCACATACAGTTTTGGACTGCACAAATTTCATGCTACTGAATTCTAACTGGATTCCCATGCTTTGACATTGAAGAAGGCCCAGGTCAAAAAGAAAACAGTGGAAGAACAAGTCAAATCCCACACAGAATTTGTTTATCAAGCTAGGATTGGAATCAGAGATGAGGTTGAGAGGAAATGAAGCCAGACACAAGACATATTTTTAAAATTTATTGATAATATCCATTCTGATAGGTATCAGGTGATATCTAATTGTGGTTTTAATCTTCATTTCTTTCATGATTATTGAAGACATATTTAATATAGTTCACACTTGCACTGCTAAGAACTTGTGCCTTATGTGAAAACCTAAATCATGACTTCTTCAAGGTAGTGGCTAACTGCATTTTGCAAAACACTTAACATTCACCTATAACAAATATAATGTTGCATGTCAATTATACTTCAAAAAATTAATTTTAAATAATGCAATATTCAATGGTTAGTGGAACAAGCTACTTGCTACTGATCTGAAGCCCATAACTGATATTTATCTTTTTCTTTTTCTTTCTCCATCACTTTTTGTTGTCTCTACCTTCAGTTAACACTTCAGCTACCCTAGGCTACTTGCTTTGTTGGGTGACCCAGATCTTCATCCCTCAGTGGTCTGAATCTTATTGGGCTATGTTTGCTACAATTGTGTAGTCACCACTATCACAAGACTTGTGTATTCACCACTATCACCAAAAAATTTCCTGATGAAATTTTTTCTTCCAAACATATTGTTCCATGTTTCTATTATGGAAGAGCAAACTTTATTCCCTATAATAATCAGAGTCAATTTCTCATAACTGTAGAAACTCTTTTCTTGGCTTCTGGTCCCTGACACCAGGTGCTACTTGTTGCACTTGTTCAGTCGAATCTTTATTGTGTCCTCTTGTGGATTGGTTTCCATTTTGGAAACCAGGATCTTTGACCCATCAGAGCCTAGAGTTTTAGGAATGAACATGTACATTTCTCAAAGAAATTATTGAAAACAGTGGTGCTAAGTGCCAGCATTCCACCCTTTGGTTTTCAGGCCCAAAAATTTATTCTAGATTTTGGAGGATGACTCACTACATAATGGTTATTGGTTTACTTTATATACTACCAGCAAGATATTAACTCTGAGATGCTACCTTATCTCATCCTTCAATAGATTATTCCATTATTCTATTATGCTTACTACTTCCAGAGAGTGGGCAAGACTAGTTTCTATACATTGCCACACACATCAATCACCTGTCCACAATTAACCTCCCTTATCAGCATTTTGGTCCCCTTGTATTAATGTCAGCTCAGACCTGTTTTCAATAGCCCTCAAGGTGTTTGGGGTGTACTCCTTTCCCTAATACACATTTACTCTGGTCAATGACCATAAATACTTTTGGAGGAAGAATTAGATAAATATTTATCATGCATATCTGAGTGGTATTCCAGGAACTTTCTTCAAGGGGGCATCATCTTCCTTTCAATCAGTGGACTCCGGGTTGGATGTAGGAATTTGATGAGTACTTTGCTGAGGATTCAGCTGAACACACACAGATGAAATGTGAGGATTCTGTATTGTTTGAGAATATTCAATCTGCCATACAGAACAGAAAAATTAATGACACAATGAAACTTAAAATTGTTTAGCATAGATAGTAAGTAAATGGGGAGCTTATGATACATAAGTAAAGCTCCAAGGATGTGTTAAATATGGAAAATGAGTAAATAAGGAGCCTATGGAACATAGGGAGAATTTATGAGATGGGTTAAATATAGACTATAAATGAGTTAGCAACCTGTAAGACATGCCAGACATAAAATAAACAGCCAAGGTGATGGAACAAATATGAGAACTATTTGTAGATAAATAAGAATAGAAAGAGCCTACTTTAAATTGATAGCATTCTATGTACTCTACAGAAGAAATGCAAATAAAACCCATCAGGCTAATTTGCAACTTCTTTCCATGGCCAGGTGTTCTTGTCCCTACATCTTTCTGATAGACAAGCATGAATCATTGGTCCAGGACACTCTCTGTCTGTAAATCTCCTAGCTCTAACTTCAACTTTGGATATTACAGCAACATCAAGAACCAAGAAGCTTTGAAAAATAGGAAATAAGCTGACAGAATAGCTAAGAGAGAGAAGAAAAATGCACATTAATAATCCAGGGTTCAAGTAGTATGGTCCTTCTGTTCACATTTTTGGAATAGGTGTACCCTAAAACTGTTAATTTTCCCCACTTTTCTCTTCTTACTTCTTGCTGTGTGTAGTATATGATTGTTTAACCACTATGCTGTACACCTGAAAATAATACAAAATAATATTAAATGTAAACTGTAATTGAAAAAAATTAAAAATAAATTAAATAACTATAAAACACTTACATTTGATCTGTGAGCTCTTCTCTTCTATGGCCTATGATATTTGGGTGAGATAACTTGGTAGTGTTTTAGAAGCATGAAGATAATTTTCCACATTGCAGTTGGTCGAGACTACTGGAGTCTAAACAGAGAATAACACCTGCAGAGTATAGAAAAAAGAGATAGTATAGATTAAGTGTGCTGGGGGACATTGGAATTTCAGCCCACCCAGAGTGGAAATACCTCATTAACACATCCTTAATAATGTGGGTATCCACTTGAAACACTAGAAAGAATGCTTTAGGAACAAAATTAAACATCAGAGTAGAATTACCTTAGACCCACCTTAGTTAAACCCAAAAACTCTTTAACTTATATAAAGATAACCAAGACAATTTTAAGAATGGGTAAAAGATTTGGTTAGACACTCGAAAATTATGGTGTTCAAATGGCTAATAAGAACACAAAAGATGTTCAGTCTTCCAGAAGACATATTATTAGAGAAATGCAAATTAAAAGCACATCAACTTACCAGGTTATAGTCATTAGAATAGCTAAAATTAAGAACTTAAAAATTAAAAATAAAAAGACTAACCATACCAAGTTGGTGAGGATGAGGAAAAACTGGAACACTCATAAATTTTTGGTGGGAATGTAAAATGACGTAAGTACTTTGGACAATACAGTTTCTTATAAAAATAATGATATATCACTATATATAGAGTACTGTTAAGATTTTACCCCAAAACTAATAGAATTGCTAAAGAAATTCAGTAAAGAAGCAGGATACAAAATTAATATTCAGAAATTATTACTTTTTATATACCAATAACAAACTACCAGAAAGGGAAACTAAGGAAAATTATCCTCTGGCAATTGTAAATGGGGTAGTGAAATAAGCCCAGTGGTGAAAGAAAAATATCATATGATTTTCTGTAGGTGGAACTTAATCAACAAAACAAACAAGCAAGCAAAATATAACCAGAGACATTGAAATAAAGAACAAACTGACAGTAACCAGAGGGGAGAGGGATAATGAGGGGAAGAAAGGAAAGAGTTATCAAGGGACATGTAAAAAGGACCCACGGACAAACCAAAGGGAGTAGGATTGAGGGTGGGGTGGGGGAGAGACAATGTACTTGACCAATAATAAAAATAAATAAATAAATACCTAGGAATAAATTTAACCAAGGAAGTAAAAGACTTATACTCAAAAATCATGATACTGAAGAAAGAAATTGAAGATACAAATAAATGAAAGCATATACCATGCTCATAGATAGGAAGATCATTAAAATGCCCAAACTACCCAAAACAATCTGTATACTCAACATAGTTCCTATCAAAATACCAATGGTTTATTTCACAGAACC